>JAQGAZ010000461.1:0-60851 GCA_034692225.1 Polydesmus complanatus | reverse complement strand
GATATACAAGCTCTATTACTGGAATGCGGTATTGGGGTACATCCTGAGAAGAAATGCGCGTGATGACGTTTTCGGAAAATTTTTTTTTTTAGCGCCAATTCAATAATGCCTTCTACTGGCGCTACCTATAATTAAAATTACCTTGGTTTTGCGTAATAGTTCCGCAGCTTCCAGAGATAACTGGAGTCGTATTAAATCGATAAGCTTTCAACTTCTGATATTAAATAGGTAAAATCAAGAATTCTCAATTCTAACTAATATTAAGTTTAAAAATTGGTAATTATTAAGTCACAATTAAGTTTATTTCTATTGATACAAAATTAAAGTCTTAATTTATATTTAAATTTTTTTTTATAAACTAGTTATCCGACGCACAACTAGATGGCGCTAAACGAACACCGAAAAATATTTTAGCCCTTGTTTCTATTTCGGTCGACCCCGTATAAACATCTCAAAATGGCGGTTGTTTAGTAGTGTCTTGTGTGTAGTGCAAATAATTCTCTTCTATTTCTTTAGAAAAGGATACGAAAATTAAACATTGGAAGCAAGAAATTGGATTTTATCATTCAGGTAAGCCTTCAAATCGCCAGTCAGAGTCAGTAAAGCGGTTGCCAGCTCGTTCTATGCGACGAAAGAAGAGAGGGTAGACGAGGGGATTCAAAAAACAAGGTTAATTTCAAAGGGGATAAAAATAATTACGTCTTAAAGATTTTTCTCCTTTCAAAAATCGACGTTTTCAAATTCCGTCACGAACGAAGCAATACTTAATTATCGAAATTTTTATTTTTTTATTTAGACCGAAACGTAAAATGGCTACGATAGCCTATATAGCTCGGAGATATAATATTAAATCTCATTTCGAAAGATCCACCAACATGAATACAGCGTACAGTATTTATAAAAGTTTGAAAGGAAAATAATAATATCAATATAAAAAAAAGCACTAGAATGTTTTTTCATTCGCTGGTATTATTATCATAATATTTATACCCTCGACCGGGGTTAATCTAGAAAGTGAGAAAAAAAAATAATGTGCGAAGCGATTATTCTATCGAATGTGCATTGCACCTAAAAATATATAATGCACACACACACACACACGGTAGAGATATATCCGTATTACTCTTTTGTTTATCATAGCGGAAATGTCATATGGTTGCGTGTGTTAAATGTTGCTACTACAACATGTACGTGTTTGGGAGTGAAATCTGGCTTGTCAATACAACATCGACGAGTTTCAATACGACGTACGGGTATTTGATGACAACCTTGGCCATGAATATTGTCAAAGTCATAGCACCCTTTGCTCTCCGTTCACGAACCTTTTTTTCTTTTTTCTAAATTTTTTTTTGAATATTGTATAGAATTTTTTTTTAATTATATAATATAGCGAACGCATCTTCCTACACAATATTGAGCATAATAGTAAATGGAGATGAAGACAGAGAAGAAGAAAAAAAATTGATTTTTCCAGTTTTTCGCAAATACATTTTGTGAGGGGAAAAAAATCCTATAGAGCGAAAGTATAATACTGTATAATAATTTTTAATTGATGAAAAATTTGAATTTTGTAGATGTAAGCTGATAAAACATGAAGGATTCGCGTATCACGATTGTTTTTATTACCCTGGCATAGAGTAGAAAAAAATTTTTTTTTTGTTTTGATTTTGGTATTTAATATACAGGTAGTAATGTACAGTCCATACCCGTTTTGGTATAATCGATAACTCGTACAACACACTTTCTCCTGTCTTCATCTCTTCATTTTGATTCAAATTTAGAAGTAAGAAAAAAAAAAAGATTTGTATTTATCGGTTAAAAGAATGTGTTTATAATAATACAAGAAGAAAAAAAAAGGAGAGTATGTTAAGTAAAAAGAGTGGGAGGAGTTATAAACATCTAAAGTGAAATGATGGTATGTTTTGTTGTTTTTTTTTTTCTGAGAAAAAGAAAAAAAAAATTAAGAAAAAAAGAGGATCAGACACACGTTTAAAAACAAGTTGAAACAAATGTTTTTTTTTTTTTTTGGGATTTCATTTAGAGTAATATTATGATAAGATTGTGCAGGGGGGAGAGTAGGTAAGAGTAGTGTTAGTTATTTATTTTTAGCATTAATTTAATTTTTTTTTATTTAAACGCCATCTTTTTATTCGATTGTTTTGATTATTATTCTAATAATAATACTGTATTATATATATATATTTTTTTTGTTAGTTTTATTTGGCGTGTATCGCAGTTCATCATTTTTGAACGTTCACTCGTAAGCTCCCGTCTTACCTTGGATTCGGAGGATGGGAGCGTCCTTCGACCAGTTCATTTTCCTCGGCGGGGAACGAGGCTCTTTCCGATCGTCACAATTATTATTATTATTTACAAACGCAATTGACCCATAGAAAAACCATTTTGATATTTTACGATAGTGGGAGAAAAAAAAAAAAAATAACAGCAATGGTTGATTATTACGCCGCGTAAATTATTAAAATAGACGGTTGAGTTTTTTTTTGTTTAGATTTTTATGTAATAATTATTTATTTACGAGGGTGTCAGGTTTTTTGATTTTCTCCTGAACGATACTTGAGTAGAACGGAATAAAATTATTACAGTATCGCCTGCCCTTTTTTTCGTTACAATTTACAAAAACATTTATAGAAAATTTAAATATTAACGAGAAATTATTATTTTGAAAAAATAAGGGGGGGGGGGGGTTTGTTCTTGCTATGTACTGAAATTGATTCACTTGGAAATCTATAAATACATACGAGAAATATTTTCGTCGTAGACTTATTTTATTGACAGTTCCGTATCACCGCGGTTCCGTCTGCGCAGCTTTTGCTGGTGTTGAAGCTTACAGTTTATTGGTTATTTATTAAATAATGAGTAAACTTTTATTAGGTTTTATTTAGATAGTAGAAAAGATTGCATTTCGAATTTATTATTTTAACTTCCTCCTTTTTCGAAATAACTATTTTTAATCTGATCAGACATTTTTTTTTTTTAATTTAATGATTTATGGAAAAAAATTAATTGCAATTTCGAGTACTGTACGGTTTAGCAAGAATATATGAATGAAATTGATATTGAAATTATTAAAAGATCGGATCATGTATTGGTGCGAATACAAAATACATTGCACCGTACTGTTATTATTTTTGGTGGAAAAGAACTTGGGTTCGGAAATTAATCTTCTTTTTTTTTTTTATCATTGTATATCATTTGACTAGTTTTACACATAACGATTTATAATCGTCAACAACGATTTGTTATCCCGAAAAAAAAAAAAAAAAGGTACACATAATAAATACCCGACAGCATTCGCACATAATAATGTTTTGGAAAAACATGTAAATTCGATTTTTGGCTCGTCACTCGACGCTCATTTACAGATCGTTGATGTATACCAATTAGTTATTTTTAGAAAAGTAGAGGAATCCGCGACAATTTCAACCGGCGATGAAACATTTATTTTTAAAACTTCCCGGCTTTTTCTTTTCTTAAAAAAGAAATACAGTAATAATAATAATACTGTAAAAAAAAAAAAAAAAAAAGAAGTTAATCAAGTTCCGAGTTGAGGATTTTTCTAAAGAAGTGCGCGGCTCTTACTGGTACACTTGTTTTTATCGAGTAAAAAGGAAAAGCATTGTTAATCATTTTTTTTTTATTTAAATTTCCAATAGCTATTTAACTGTAATTAGTCTTATTAATTTGTTTTAATTAAGTTGGAATTTAGGGCATTGCTGATTATCTACGTGGGAGTTGTTTATACACAAGGTTTATGTCGAAATAACTGTAATAAACGGTACTGCTGTGGCTGCTGCTGCTGCACTAGTCAAAAGATGGGGTTTGAAAATTTATTTTTACAGCCGGAGAAAGCTCTCTGCGTGTGATCTCAAAAATTTGAGGGAAATGGTTTAATTCTGTTGAGCTGATTTTTTTTACGTAACGCGTACGGCTTAGAGAAAAACAACATTCCGATTTCTTTCGCGCACAACGATAATTATAGAGTTTGATAAAGATAAACGATATCGAAATAGATTTTTTTTTTTTTTGTGTGGAAAGAGGAGGAGGGGAATTCTGAATTTTAAATGCGACTTTAATATTGTAAACGTTTGATAGCATTCGTCAATGTTTTTCACTCCAGCTGTTGTGCAATTTTATTAGATTTGCGTTTTCGGAAGAAAAAAAAAAAAGCATGCGCGATAAAGGGGCTCAGCGCGGGGGTGGGTGGTCTCGGTGACAAAACTTTCTTTTCATTGGCGCGAAGTGAGGATCAATCGGGGGGAGAGGGTATCGAGGGAGAGTGGGAAAAATTCTCTCAGCATTAGAGAAAGAGAAGAAAATGTAGGTAAGGTAGAGAGTGTCAGTCGGTTGAGTAGGTTGTTGGGGGAGGAAAAAAAAAAAAAAAGCAAGGTTAATGTAAAAGCCGACGAAACCATTGAATTGACTACAGCAGGGGTAGGGGGAAATTTCTACCGTTCGCGCACTCTTTTATGTTCTGTGAAGAGGAGCCGTAGTTGTTGGAGGGAGGGAGGGAGAGAGAGAGAGGAATGATGGAGAGGGTGGGGATAATTTTTTTTTTTGCATTTCTTTCTTGAGAAAATCAAACGAGTTATGCGATTTGTATCACGTAAACCTCATTTTCAAATCCCCATTGTAAAATTTTGCTGTTTACACCGTTCTATATGATTAAGTGCAATAAACTTAAATAATATTTAAGAGTAAATTATTTTTTTTTCTTTTTTTTAAAAAAAAAAAAAAGCGGATTAATGTTTGATACACTTTTGTTGTGTTTTACCAACTTTTTTTTTTTTTGTCTTATTTTTTTTTTGACATAATGCGCTATTTATGAATGTCATAGAAAGTACAACTGTTTCTCTTTCTCTCTTTAATTATATGCGAGAATGACAAAAGCTTATTATTATAATAATTAGTATTAACAATATCTTTTTAAACACGGGACTTCCAGTATAAGTTTTTTTTGTTGTTGTTGTTGTAGGAAATGTTTGTCGGATGATTACTAGTTGAAGAAAATATTTTTCCATGTGTGGGTTGGACGGTAGAAATTTTGTTGCGTCTACTAGTGAAAGAGTGTCATTAATGTGCACCTGGCGGATAGGTAAATTAGTTTGGAGGCGGTTATTGAAAGTAGAACATATTTTTTTTTTATTTTTTTCTCCCTCTTCATTTTTTTGAAAATTCATTATTTTCGTTTGAAAAGAACAGGAATGTTGAGAAACGACCTGGTTACATTGTTCACAAATTATTATTGTAGTTGAACTTGTGATTTACGAATAGAAATAAAAAAAAAATCCTCCAGCAGTTTATGTCACTACGTTTGTCATTAGCTGTTGGTTGTTGTTGGTTTTTTATTGTGAATTTTTTATGAGACTTGTTCAATTCGAACATATGTTTTTTTTTTTTTGTATTGGAAAAGTTTTAATTTTGTTAAGCTGGTTTTATGTTTCTCATATTTTCAGAATGTTTCGTCTGGGTTCAATTTTTGTTTTAACACTCGAAACGATTTTATAATAAATTTTTTTTAGGTTAGGTTATTTAATAAAAGCTTTTAAAAAGTAGGACGCGGTTAAATAATGAAAATGTTAAAATTTGAATATACTGTACTAAGGGATTTATTGGTGACGTCACTGGTTGAGTTTGAGGTTAATGACAATCTCTGTAGTTTATAGATTTTTACATATTTTTCAAGGATCTAGTTTTTTTTTTTTTTTTTTTTAAATGTTAAGAAAAGATTTTTTATTTTCCCCATCACGATTGAAAGTGCTGATTGCGCGAAGTTGGCTGTGATTGACGTGAACTATTTTTACGAATAGATAAAATTGATTATCACAGTTTATTTATTTATTTTTTTTTGATTTGATTAAGTATTATTGAATTTTTATTTTATTTTTTTATACCGTATTTCATTTGTGTATTTTCTTATTGTTTCTTGCAGACTTTTGTGTGTATACGCGAATTGAGAACAGCGGTCGATTTGAAGGATAATTATTGTCGAAGATAGGTCGAAAACAGCACTTAGGAGCGGTCGAGGTTCATCTGGGGCGAGGTTGAGACCCAGTGAAGAAGTCTGCGTGAGGTGAGAGTGCAGTCGGCGGCGGCTTTTTCCCCCCCTCATCTTAAAAATGATCATTGGGCCTCGGACATTCACATTGTGCTGCTGTTGGACGACTGCGGTGTTCATCCGTCTCAATAAAACTTCAATTCACGTGTCTGGAGGTTAAAGCGTTTACACTGTTGCCATCGCCATGAGTGTGGTGCTTCAGGTGAGCGCCACTCACCTGAATACCACTGTCACCACAGTTAGCAGCGTTTGTAACGGAGTTATGGTCGATGGGACCAGTGATCCTGAGTAAGATTTATTGAATATTTTTCCGCGTTGCTCATTTAATTGATCAATTTTCTGTCATTCGTTTAGATTAAAAGAGTGGAACACTGGTCAGTTAACAAGTTGTCAAGATGCCAGGACGAATAGTAGTGCCAAGTCAAGTTTACCGTACCACTTTGTTCTTCAAGATCATAATTACGGTGCGCCACCACCTTCGAGTCCTCCTCCTACATCAACTCCATCGAATAGCTCACTTACATCCCCAGGTTCAGCTCGTTTGAACAAATCGTTTCAATTAACCTTGTCCGCGGCTTCAGCTCATAAATTAAACGGGGTTACGACAAATGTTAAGCAGGATTTGACGAGTTTTAGTGAGGCAAAGTTAAACAATTCAGGGAGCGGCGATGAACATGGCGGAAAAGAGATTGGGGTTACTAGTGTTACTCGATGCATATGGTAAGTTCTGAAATTATTGTTAGCGAAGATTAATTTTTGTAATTACTGTGTTATGTTTGTTTTTTTTTTAAAGTGAGTTTTCGCACGATGACGAGTACATGATTTGCTGTGACAAATGCTCGTAAGTTTATCATTTAGTAATTTAAACCACTATAATTATGTACAGTACAAGAAAGGTTTTATTAATAATGAAAACTTTGATTTTATTTTTAGAGTTTGGCAACATGTGGATTGTATGGGTTTGGATAGAAGTAACATTCCTGACACTTATCTGTGTGAAAGGTGCGAACCGAGGAAAGTAGATAAACAGAAAGCGAAATTGCTTCAGACGAAAAAGCGAGGGCAGATGAATGATTCTAGTTCAGACGAAAGTAACGCGGAAGGCGGTCGGACGCAAAGAAATAACCACTGTAATTCTCAGCATAACGGCCCGGTGCATAGGCGGTTTAATAGGGTTCATGGGAGGGCGCGGAGGATAGGGAGGAGGAGAAAAAGTTCTTCGGTGACTAACACGTCGACAGAGAACGGAGTAGGTTGTGGGATGGTAACTTTAAATTCGAACACTTCAACTCTTTCTAGTAATACTTTAAGTAAACGAAAATCTTCTACGAAAGAAAAATTGGAGAGGAAGCGTGTCTGTGAAAGAAGAAAGGTTTGAAATTTTATATATTAATTAATAATTTTGGTTTTATTAATTGTAATTTATGCACAGAGATCAAATTCTAAATTGGGTTTTACTCCTGTTAATGAAGAAACTCAAGATTTTGTTTTAAGGTATTAATATATAAACCACTTACTTTAAATGAAATTGTAATTTAATATTTATGACTTATTAGGAAGTGGATCGATCAGTATGAGGAAGCGGTCACAAATCAGTATAGTAGCGAGCTTTTACTGAGGTTATCAGAAATGAAATTGAATGGTCAATGTGAAGAAACCAGTGCTCTTTTAACTTCTTTGCAAACTGTTAAACGATGTAAAGTGAAACACATAGATGATCATACAAAGGTATTTATTTATATTGACAATTTTTGCTCATCATTGTTTCTAATAATTTTTGTAAAATTAGGGTTTGGTGGCTACAGAACGTCTAAAACCTAACCAGGTAATTTGTGAATATCGAGGACAGTTTTACCTGGGTTCTGAGTTTCATCGAAAAAATCCACATACTACTTTGTGTCCACCTCTGTTTGTTTTATGCCATCATTTGGAAAAATGCGGAGTGGATGTTCAAAAAGACAAAATTTGGGATTGTCACGATTCTTACGTGTGTATTGACGCGAGAAAGTTCGGTAGTGAGGCAAGGTTTGTTCGCCGATCTTGCAATCCGAATGCGGAAGTGAAGCATTTATCAGAAAAAGGAATGCCTCGAGTGTACCTGATAGCACGAACTGACATTATTGTGAATGAAGAAATTACTGTTCCTTTTGATTTTGATATCAAATCTTGGTAAGTTCAAATGTTTCACGACTTAACAACTGCAAATGGTGATGCTTCTATTTAATACAATAGTCTGGTAATGCAGCATTTACCACAGCATTTGTATAATTATTTTATTTATAAATTGAATTTATAAGAATTATTATTGAGCAAAAACTTAATATGAATGGTTATTATTACAGTGTTGAATCTGTTAAATGTGTTTGTACCAGTGAAAATTGCCTAGTCATGCCTCTTTCTAAAAGGAACGGCCTTTGTGAAGCTGGGTAATTTAATTGGTTAATTAAAT
Organism: Polydesmus complanatus; assembly: GCA_034692225.1. Lineage (NCBI taxonomy): Eukaryota > Metazoa > Arthropoda > Diplopoda > Polydesmida > Polydesmidae > Polydesmus > Polydesmus complanatus. The sequence continues at coordinate 52,326 of JAQGAZ010000461.1, read as the reverse complement.
GTACACTTTAAATATATTCTAATTTTTATGAAATGTTAGCTCAGAGAAAAAGCGAAGAATTAGAAAACTTACCAATTGTTCCGTTGAAGAAGATGAGATTCAATCGAATGTTGGCTCCAAAAAGTTACTGCTTTGCGAAACCACACCTTGTGAAAGTATTTCTGAAAATCAAGTTTCGCCGGAGTCAGTCCCTCAAGTGTTTTCGGACGATTCACAAACGGCTGACATAATGAGCAAAGACGATGATGGAACTGCTGGAGATAGGCGAAAAATGGTAAATTGGATCAGCACTTGAATCACTTAGAGCATAAACTAATTTTTGTTGCCCTAAAAGACTAGAGAAGAACGAAAAATGGAAGCCATCATGAAAGCATTTGAAAGGATGGAGAAAAGTCAACAAAGAAAGCAAGAAGCGCAGGCTAGGCAACAGCAGAAAAAAGTCGATCAAAAGCGAAGAAGTGGAGATGATCCGGTGCAAAATCACGAGAGTTATTTTGACGGTGCTCCTGATCTGGCATCTAATGAAACTGTTAATCTTGATCCAAACATTGGACCACCCTCAAAAGCTGAAAATAATGAAGTAACCGGTGAAGAAGAGTTATCGTCAACAAGTAATCAGCCGAATCTTGTGCCAACTACGAGCTTTAGATATAAACTCAAAGGGTTTGTTTGTTTCATTATTATTTTTTTGAAATTTAATCTTGACATTTATTTATTTTGTGCAGAAGAAGGCGGAAAACTTCGGGTGCACCAAGTCGAAGAAGTAGCCGAGTAAACAGCAGCGGATCTGAGGTCTGCTTAAAGGATGAGAATTCTCAACATTTGCCATCGATTCCAATTAATGTTGGAATAAACAGTTGTTCTTCCACCATTACTACGTCAACATCGTCACAGTCGCAAATTGGTAGCTCGTCAACTCCAGAATGTATTTCAACACCAAGTCCAGCAGTTGTTCCTCTCCCTTCTGAGCCTGAGGTTGTATCATCCCCATCCTTATTATTTCGACCAAAAACTAAAAAAGTAAAACATACAATCTTGCGTTGCAAATTTAAAAAAATATATTTATATTTTAATTTATTTATTAGCACTTGATGAACGAATGGCTAAGCGAAAGCTCCGAACACTCTCGAAATGAAGGAAATGTTGAAGTTCCTTATCGTCGGTCCAGGAGCCCAAGTGTAGTCTTGTGCTCATCTTCAACACCTACAATCTCCAGTAGCCACTTAAGGAAAAGTTTTAGTGGTGAAATTTGTTCAAAACCACCAGCATTAAATGGAAATATGGGATCAGCTAAAAAAGTATTGCGCAGTTTCTTATTGAATTATATAGCAGTATTTAATTTATTTGATGGTTTTAGCGTTGGTTAAGGCAAGCAATGATTGAGGACCAACCTGAAGATTCTACTTCAACCGGTGATCAAGTGGGTAGCCCGAGTACACCTTTAACGAGTTTAACAAGTGTTGAAATCGTGACACAAAGGACGTTAGCAACTCCCGATTTAGGTACTCCTCTTAAAAAGCGACGATTAGCACTCCCGGATATTTTGATGCCACTTTCTCCGCTTTCAATCGAGCGCGACGATGGTAGTGGCAGCTGTGATTCTGATAAGGCAATTCCTTTGTTACGAAAGTCCCATCAAGTTAGGTGCGAAGAACCAGAGTTAAACGTTCCATCACAATTAGCTTCTACGAATAACGCGCCATCGCCAGTCTCATCTGCTTTACCGAACTGGGCTGCCCATGAAACTGAAGAACTTATGCTTTGCAGTTCAGAAGATCAAGCTGTGAGTAGTAGTTGTTTAAATAACGACTACGACAATGGCGAGGAAACGCTGGCGGAAGATTTAAGTATGCCCGATGCTTTAAGAACAAGAAATGTATCACCTGTCAAGCAACCATTCGTAGCTGATTGTTCCTTGTCTACGATGGAAGATACCATCACTTCTTCACACGTTGCCTCAGAGCCTCAACCGATGGAAATCGAATTGGAGGAAAATATCCAGGTGAGGGTTAGCGAAATGGATGAGGTTGAGGAAGCAATGGGCAGTGTTCAAGAAGTGGCGGTTGATCTTTCGGTCGGCTTGCCTTCTACGTTATCGTGTGAAATTGTTGTGAAGAAAGAAATTATAGATGATGTCGTCGAATCATATTCTACCGAGCTGAAGGATGAATCCTACTCTACAGAGTTTAAAGACGAATCATATTCTACAGAGGTGAAAGAGGAATCAAATTCTACGGAGTTGAAAGACGAATCGTATTCTGCAAAATTGAAAGACGATTCGCTTTCTACAATGTTGAAAGAAGAATCGCATTTTACAAAAGTGAAGGAAGAATCATATTCAACAGAGTTGAAAGACGAAGCAATTAATATAGTAAAAGGTGAGTTTTCGATGGAAAACACGACTTTCATTAGTGACTCTACGGTGACGTGTGACGTCAATAAAGAAATTGAAACAGTGACTGCTAAAAGTGAACTTAAAAGTGAAGATTTATTAGTTTCTGTTCTCACTATTCCCCCTCCTCCCCCGCCTCCATTACCACTACCGTCTTCTCTAAGTTTTAGTGAAATAATTGAACAATCTTTAACCCCACAATCGTTTTGTGAAGATAATCAAATAAACAATTCAAGTGGAATCGATCGTATGATTTCGTCACCAGTGACATCGTCAGCGTCTTCTACGCCTCTTTCGAGTCCGCGATCGACCGTCACGTCGCCTATTACGGCATCAACTCCACTGACGCCAATTAAGAGAAAGGTAAATGTGAGCACAAAACCGAGTTTTTTTTTTTTTTTTTAAAAAATTTTAGTTTAAAGGCAAAAACTGTTTTGTTACAACCATGTTTTATTTATACTTAGGTTTCCTTATTGGAATACAGACAGCGAAAGCTCGAAAACACTAGTAGTTGCGGTAGTAATAGTAGCAGCAACAGTGTGAGTAGTTGTAACAGCAGTAGTAGCACGCTAGGAGGTGTCATCGCCAGAGGAAAGCAATTATTTGAATTGAATTTAAACGAGTCTTTAATTCCTTTGCCGATGCCGCAACTGAGCGATCTTACGGCGTCGGCTTCTACGGAAATTTCAACGGCCTCCGATAGTATCACAGCAACTTGTAAAAGTAGTTCCGACGGAGATATCAATTGGGATAGCACCGCCACATCCGTTGAGCGGCAGAGAGAAAACCTAACACAAAGGCTAAAGCGGGAATTTGGCTTGATGATGGAAGAAGAAAGCCATCAATCAGAAATGAGCAGTACGTATTTATTTTTAGTTATAGCTATTATATTGGTTCAGTTTTCAATTCGATTTTAAAAATTTCACTTGACTGCTTAAATTTATATTGTACGCCAATATTGTTAAAACTTTGTTTAACAATTTTCTAATGACAAATTTTTTGTAATTTCTAGAAGCTGTTTCGAACGATGCGTCGCTTTTACCTAACAGGCTCCCGCTTTATAACGTCCCAATGTGCGGCCCTGGTAAATATATTTTAATATTTAAAATTTGATTCTCTGCACACGCGGTTATTTGATATTTGAACATTTTTAGTTGTCGGAGCTCCAATAATGGTGATCGGAAGCAACATTCCTACTATCGTTGGAGTAAGGAATTATGGCAGTATTCGAGCAGCAGCTCCAGTAGCCGCTCCTTCCTCTGCCACCAATAATTCTTCCCACCCAGCAGCTGTTTATGGAACATACCTTATGTCTACAGTAAGTACTTGTCACTAGATGTCGGCTATTGAAGCACGTGCTGCGCATAGCAAAAACAAATATTGATTTTTTTAAGACGCCCCGAATTTAGTTTATTATTAAAATATTGTCGCCGTTATTTTAGCACCGCCTATTTTATGGGGTAGAAAATAATATTTGGTCGCGCTTTGACTGTAAATGATTAGATTCGCAGACGGTTGCGTTAATCCGATAAATTTGATTAAATACTTGCCTTGAAAATCAAACTTATGTTTTTCTAAAAAAAATTTAAAGGTTGCACCGCCTCATTCGTTGCCTGTTGTGACTCCACCTCCTCCACCACCACCCCCTCCGGTGCAACCAATGCCTCTTTTAAGAACTTGTCTCGTTCAGGTCTATTCTCACTTTAATTTTGAGCTCGGGTAATGATTTATTAACGTATAGTTTTTTTGTTTTTTAATTTCAGCTGGGAGAAGTTCCGACGCATACAGCACCTTTAGCAAGTGGAACGGGAGCGTCGATTCTTCCTCATCCTTTTCCTATTCATGGTTTTCCTCAAATTCAGCTTCCTCCCCCACCGCCACCACCACCTCCTCCTCCGCCACCTTCGGTGGTTATGCAGGCTGCGATTTCAACGGTACCTATGTCTGTGCAACAGATACCTTTACCGAAGCCTCAACAGGGAATTTGTGCTAACTCAGACTCTCATTCGAAAGATGGTAAATAATTTTTTTATTTGTGTAATATTTGTCGAGCATGACGAGATACGCGTTTAGCGAACGAAGGAAGAAAGAAAAAAAAGGCAACTTAAATATTATTTATGTGGGTAAAATCGTACTCTTGAACACAAAAAGTTAATACCGGTTTTTATTTTTCTTGTCATTGGTTTTTTAAAGTATTGCCGTGATTTTTACAAATTATTATTATTATATATTTAAAAAAAAAAAAAACAGATGATTTTTATTTAGAATTCGAAGTTCAGTATTCAAGAATCGGTGGTAAAATCATCAAACGATGAAAGAGTACGAAAATAACGATTTTTCATTTTCTCTTTGATATTTTTGTGCGTGGCGCCATTTTGTAAATATACTTCCTCTTGTGTAAATACGAACGCCACCGCCTTTTGTCATTGTCATCGACGTCGTCTCATTTTATTTCTCTGCAGGTTGAGAACAGTCGCCAACATCTTATTTAAATAAGTCATTTCTCGAACTGATCTCAATTTCATTCGGAAACAACAGCAGTTCCCTATGCATTTTTGTGGCTGGACACCGCCGCTCGCTATTTTATTTTTCCCCCCTCTTCCTATTCCGAACCGTTTATTTACTGACTGACCTCGATTTAAAAAAGAAAGAAAAAAAAAAAGTATAGATTTTTTGATTAAAGCTCAGATATTTTTGCAACGCTTTGCGCTATAAAATATTTACGCGGTAGGCAGTTTTCGAATAATATATCGGGGCAGATATTCTGATTTTTATTTTAATTTTTTATTAAACGCAGTTGAGGCCTCCGATGAAACTTTTTTTTTTTTTTTTTATTTATCACGCAGTACCGTATTTCATTTTAAATTTAAACCCGCGTTGATTTCAGCCGATTAGATTTTATATACATATTAAATATAATTTATTACTTTTTAATGAACTTTGATTTCTGCATCGCGCGCTGTTGGAAACACGTAAATAAAAGCTTTTTAATAATAATGTAATAGACGGAGGAAAATGGGGTTGGAAAGGGTAATGAAATAAAATCGAGGTGTTAGCTCATTTTTTCGTCTATACTGTACTACTGGAATGTTAAAAGCGAAATAAGATGAGACGATGTCGCGGTTTGAGTCGTAGATGTGTGGGGATGATGAATTAAATGGAAAAAAATTAGTAATGAAAAAAAAGAAGTAAGGGAAGTGATGCTTATATAATTCTGTGTAAATGTGTATCGATATTCTTTTTTTTTTTTTTTAACAAAAAAAAAAAAAAACAGCAAAAAATAATTCCCCATTTGTAAAATACGCATCTTTTTATTGTCGCTGGTTAGAGTGGATTTACTTTTTTTGCGGGAAACGATATACATTATTATAAAATTGAAAAAAAAAAAAAAGAAAATACAAATTATACATATATGTATATTGACTCGGCGTGAGGACATTATTATCATAAAACTTAAAACAAACAAAAAAAAAGCTTGTTTTTCAAAGATTTTTCGATATCATATGGTGTTTATTTTTTTAACGGTGTGTTCACCCATTTGTTTTTATTTTTTTCGTTTCTTAGTTTTATCAATTTTACTTTTAAAACAAATTCATTTAAAAAAAGAACTTATTTTTTTTTTCGTAATTCAAAGTTTTTTCGTTTTTGTTGTTTTCGTTTATTATTATTTTTTTTATATATATTAATGTTTTTAAATATTATAAAGAAAAAAAAAACTATTCATAGTCGTAAAACTCTTTATCTAAATTACCAAAAAAACAAACCGAACAAAAAAGTGGAATATCTTTTTACTTTTTAATTGAATTTGAAGAGGAAATTTTGTTTGAGTTTTTACTTTTCCCCCTCCAAAGTTTTCACTAGTTATACTCGTTTTATTATTATTTTTCTTTAAAAAAAAAAAAAAAAGCATTGAAAAAAGAGAATCATTTAAAAATGAGATAAATGGATGGAATAAAATTCTCGCAGTACTTCTTAAAAGGAAAATGGTTATTTTTCTATGGCAAATTTAGTAATTTGACATGTAGCCAACGATAAAAATTCCATTATTGCGCTTTTTACAATATTGGTATAATAACTTTTTCTTTAAGTGGGGCTGTAAGAAGTTTATTAAGTCTTTTAGGGAATAATAGCTCGGGATAACTGCTAACAATTTATCTCTTTTAAAAATAACGATTTTGTTCAAACGAGATATTCCACTAAAAACCGACCGGAAAAAAAGAAAAAAAGGCGGAAGATGAGAAAGTGGCCCTTTTTGTTGCTTTTCTGCAAAGCAGGTGTGCTCGTTTATTTCGTACATCAGCTTATGGCGTCAACTTAAATGACCTACTTTTTATTTATTATTTTTAAATAATAATAAAACCAACAATAAAATATAATAATATGTTTCTCTTTAATGTTACACTCTTTTCAGACCAAACTAATTTGATAAAAAAAAAAATCAGTTCGATTTAAATGTGGAAAGCTTCGATCAATTTACTTCGAGCATTTTAATGCTGCGCATTTCTAAAATTAATCTTTATCGCTTTAATATAAAAGTTGGTGCAGTAAGTTATGAAATAACCGATATTACATTTTATTTACTTTATCGATTCCACGCACTCGCAAGGTAAATATTCAAAGTGGTAAAAATTGAGCAAATTTAATTGTTTCTATATACGTGGATTTAATGACGTATAATAATGCTGCTGGCAATTGTTTACTAACGCGTTTATGTTTTACCTTCTATTTCCGCTCTTCCCTACGAGTTAAAAGCCCAGAAAGATTTCATCCGCGTGTGCGCAATAAGCTCGTATGCGCAGCAACGGCGTTGAAGAAATACGCGAGCTCACCCTGCGTCATTTACAGATGCGATGAGCGGGTGAGTGAATGTTGACGCTTTTCTCCTCGGAAAAATGATTCGAGCCGCGAATTGAAGATGAATCGGCGAAGGTGATTATCGACGCTGTGCATAAATTAACAATTATTTTTTTTTGTTTCGATTTTAATAGTACGTTCTTTACGAGAAATGTAAACGTACTTAATCAAAATGCATACATAATCCGTGTTCAATAAGTGCAAATAGGTGATTTTCCGCCAGTTGCCGCCGCCGCCATATTAGCTCTCACTCGTAATAATAAAATTTTTGATGCGAAAAAGTGGTGAGACCTCTCCAAGTAACAATATATATTTTTTTTTGTCTCCTGCATATAACTCTTAATTAATCTACATTTTTAAGAATCGGAAAGAGAGATTCATTTCTCGGGCCTAAATAATGTTGGAACCGTCGTCTAGCGAAGAGGATTCGGAACACGAAGCGGTCGAAGATCGGATAACCGAGTCGAAAGGCGTCGGTTTGCTTCGTCATATACCGTCCACCGGGCAAGGTTTAGATGTTCCCCGAAGCGTATCGGCCAGCGGTACAGTAGGTAGCGGTGGTAGTGGCGGAGTTGGCGGTGGAAGTATCGGGCCGGGACGCGATCAGATGGCGCCTCGAGCTCATTCCCCCGCCAGTGTTTCTTCCTCGATGAGTAGTTTAGGTTCCGCAGGTGGTAGCGCGGGTTCCGTCGTCAGTCCGGCGGCTCAACATCGTCATCCTCACACCGGCAGCGGAGGCAGCGTGGCTTTATCCAGTAGTTCGGGCGTGGGCGAATCGTTAGTAGTTTCCAGTAGCAGCGGGAGCGGCAGCGGCGGGGGCAGTTCGCCTCGAGCCAGTACCGGAGGATCCCATCATCAAAGACCTTCCAGTCCCAGTCCTTCGGTGGCCAGCGAGAAAGATAAAGAGTTGGAGAAGCAAGAGAAGGAAGAGGAAGAGCGGAAGAAACGTTTGCAGTTGTACGTATTTATTTTGCGTTGTATCGCTTACCCGTTCAACGCCAAACAGCCGACGGACATGACGAGGAGACAGACCAAGATCACTCGCCAGCAGTTAGAAACCATTCAGGGTCGTTTTCAGGCATTTCTCAAAGGCGAGACGCAGATCGTGGCCGACGAAGCGTTTCAAAACGCGGTGCAAAGCTTTTTCGAGGTTTTTCTCAAAAGCGATCGTGTTTTGAACATGGTCAATAGCGGGGCTTGTTCCGCGCTGGATTTTCGCGAAGTTTTCCGCAATAACATTGAGAAACGCGTGCGTAGTTTGCCGGAGATCGACGGGCTGAGTAAAGAGACGGTGTTGACGTCGTGGATGACCAAGTTCGACGCCATCTTCCGAGGGGACGAGGACACGAGGAAACCGCAGAGTCGGATGCAACATAATATCGCCTCCGAGTTGATTTTGAGCAAAGAACAGCTGTACGATATGTTTCAAACCATTCTGTCCATCAAAAAGTTTGAGCATCAGCTGCTCTACAATGCCTTGCAGGTTTGTACTTTATAATCTATTTTTTTTATTTATTATCTCGGATCTTTCATTGTCATTTCCACCGGTATTATTATGTTCTGTAAAGATCATAATTTTCTTTTTTTAATCTTTGATGTTGAAAGTGATAAATGGCGCGTTCAGATAAACGGCTTCCATTTTTCATCATTAGTGTTTCAAAAGCTATGACATAATTATTATGATAAGTCGTCTTCGACGCTTTAAATGTTTCGATTTTGGTTAACACGATATCAGTCAGAGATTTTTGAGAATTTCTGGGAGAATACACCTTGCGTTCAGATAAATTATCGTTTAAAAATGTCAACATTGACGTTTCAAAGCAAAATGTTATTATTTGCTTTACATTTTTAACATAAAATTTTCGATGAGCGCGAAATCAGTCAGAGATATGGAATTTTTTTTTTTCAATTACATGTGTTGTTATAAGATGAAATGCAGATTTTGATAATTATGATTTTAGGACTGGGCATCTTTTAGAAGTTGCGTTGAATTTAAGGTTCTGGCTCTACGTCTCATATTTTTGAAGCTGCATCTCTAGAATACACTGAATTGCCGCATTTTCAAAGTTGCGTCTTTTCCCGAAAAAAAAAAATGTTATTTTCATCTTTAAACAAACTGTTTATTCATTTTTATAAGCATAAAAGGTGCATTGTATACGGTAGTTTCTTTTTTTAAAAAAAAGGTAATGCGTTGTGTGCATTTGTAATAATTATTGTTAGGGCCATAATATTCTCAATTTACTGCCAGAGAATGGTGGTTTGGGAATTCTTTTCGAAATGTTTTTATGTATGTCCCTATGATAAGCATCTTTGCAATTTGCTTCATTGTTTTTCGGGAACGCGTCTGAGGCTCAAAGCGAGGTCTGGGTGTGTATAACTCAGTTTAAATAATTATTTGGGCGCTTAATTAAGAGAAACAAAATTATAATTAAAAATTTTAGTAAGATTTGATTTATGTTGGAATTTTATTAAAATTTACCGCCGCATTTTAATTAACATTTTTTTTTTTAAACTTTATAAAAACGGTAAATTTGGGGGGCGAAGGGGGGGGGGGGGGGGGAGAGAAGAGTGATTGCAGCACACGTGCATGTGTGCATTTTATATTATCACTACTTGGAGTTAATTATGCCAAATTGGCTCGCGTTTTTTTTTTTTTTTTAAAAATCTATTCGTGAATACATGCGATGCATTTTAATACGAGTTATTACGTTGAATTTAGAAGCAACACTTCCCCTAGCAAAAAATCAATATTTTACATTTTGTTTTTGCGGTTGATGAGTTTTTTTTTTTTATATTGTTTTAACTGAATTTTTATTATTAGAAATTTATTCTAAAAAAAAAAAAAAAAAAAATTGGATTAACGTATTCGTTTTCACCTAAGCTTATAGCTCGTAATAATTGTAGGCTATACATGCAGCTTCTTGTTTCAATCTTTACAGCTGACATTTTAATAATTATTATTTCGCGTTACTTACGACATACTTTTAGATTAAATTATCATAAAACGTTGTGTGTTTTTTTTTTTTTAAATGGGACGTAAAGTATTTTTTTCCATTAAAAATCTCTGACGATTTCATGCTCGGAGAGTTTAGAAACTCGTTCTTCCGAGCTATTTAATATAATAATAATAATTCAGAATGCCATTAAGCCATAAAAGTTAAGCAAAAAGAAAAAAAGAATTAAGTATAATAATATGTGGAGTACCAGTACTGCAAAAGGAAAAAATGTAAGAATGATGTGGGATGCTGAAAATGTTATTCAATGTGTCAGTGGAGCAGATGTTTTTTATATTTATTTTTTGAAGACAGAATTAATGTAATAAGATAAAAAGGATTGTTGGGAATAAGGCTGCGAATAAGGGTCTGCAAATAGGTGTGGCAGATGATATTCTATATCACCAATATATATATATTAATAATACTGCCGGAGCTTAGATCGAACGTATATTATAATATATACACACACAGGCGGAAATAAGCGGACGTAATAAAGCGCCATAAACACATTGGCCATGACTCAGTTCTATAGGCTTTAGCTGCGGTATATGGGAGTCGCAAAAATCCCAGCTCGTTTCAGCCGCGCCGGCACCCCAACCACTTTTACTCATCGTGTTTTCTCACATTTACACTAATTGGAATGTTTCATTGGCGATTCAGAGAAGTACTTGTTGATTTAATTAGCTACTTAGTTATTCGAGCGGAACGGAATTTTATTACGTGGTCTGTAGGAACCGATTGATATTTTTCTCAACTTGTGCGCGGGATTAACAATTATTACGTAAATAATCCGTTTTATTTAGCGCGGCATTAACAACGAAAAAGTTTTTTTCTAAAAAAAAAAAAAAAAAAAAAAAAAAAATAGAAAATTTCATTTTCGTTTCCAAATAAATAGTGGTTTATGATAGAAAATGACTGGCAAAGCCTATTTTAGTGGAAGTGTTTACGCTATATAAACAACAACAAAATTTCTTGAGTTAATTGCAACGAATAAACAGTTTCTATATTATTACTAAAACCTAGGAAAACGTATACCGGTACATACATTCTGTTCATATTTAATTAAATTAATGGATGTTATTGAAGATTATTTGTTGATTTAAATTGTATATGCGGTTATTTAGGGCGCGGATCTTAATTTAATATTATCTCGGCGTAGAAATATAATTATTATAGAAAAGAGATCGAAATGATCTTGTTGGGTTAAACAGTCAGGGGTTTCGTGATAATGGAATACACTGCTGTTGGAAAGGGCAAGAAAATTCCATAGTTTTGTAATAATTATTGAATAATTGAAGACGGCTATTTATTAGAAGAAATAATGATATAATGTCGAAACATTATTATTAGGCTACCGGTATAAATAAAACTTAGGATCAATTACTCGTACAGTTGTCGCCAAATGTAATTTATTTCGTAATATCGTTAACAATGTGCATTTATTATCACGTAGGCTACTGTGTGTCGTCGTAGCGACGATCATTAAAAGAAAAAAAAAGTTTTTATTTTAGATACATTGCACCGTAATAATTATTGCACTTGCTATTAAATGTCAAACATTAATTTGAAGAGTTCGAAACAATCTATAAGCCTATATATTGCTCATGGTGCGAGATGTGTTGGAGCAATATTATATGTGGGTCTATATTTATTTATAAACTCAGGTTTAGATTACGAGTTAAAAGTGATTACATTGATTTTACAAAGCCCTGAACCGATTTTAACGCGTAGAAAATGATTGCTATTAAAGAACATAGATAATAACATAATATGTAATAATTTGTTTTCTGTTTATTTGTTTTCTTGTTTAATTATAAATAAATGATGGACTGCGCAATTTTCGATATAAAGCTTTAATTAAGATTATTTAACTATGAGTAGCAGTCACTGTAATTATTATAGAGCTGTACGGCTAATTAGTTTATGTCATTAAGGTACATGTGACCATTCCATTTCTACTGTAAATGTTATTGTCGTCAATAAGTCAATTAATATAATAATTATTGTTTGCTACATTGATTTTTTTTTTTTGTTTGTTTATGAAAACCTTAGCTGGATTCGGCTGACGAGCAAGCCGCTGCCATTCGTCGCGAATTGGACGGACGATTACAAAGGGTTGCGGAAATGGAAAAAGTAAATTGCGCAGCTTCTGTTCCGCTGTGGTTAAATGTTTTATTCATGTTTACGATGCCTTTTAACGATTTTAGAACCGTAAACTTATGCCTAAGTTTGTGGTAAAAGAAATGGAATGTTTGTATTTGGAGGAACTGAGAGCATCCATAAATCTCTTAATGGCTAATTTAGAATCTCTTCCCGTGAGTAAAGGTTCTACCGACTCGAAATACGGTCTTCAAAAGCTAAAACGATACAATCACAGGTAGTACAATCGCATTCAAAGTCAAAAAAATATTATACCTTAGTGTAGGAAGTGCGTATGAGAAGTGGTACTGAAACAAAGAGTCATGGTTGCGTTGGAAAAATAGTTTAATTTTTTTTTTTTTACCTGTATTATTCTTTTTTTTTTTTTTTTTTTTAAATTATGCATTTAGGTTTTTGTTATTTATAAATTTTTTTTTATTATTATGGTATTATTGCGATGCGTACACAAATGGGCAGCTCATTTGTTTTTATCATTTGGAAAAAATTAGAAAACCACTCCTAATACAGTCTTAACACACTGGCATGCTTATTTTTTAGGTTATTTTGGTTATCTTCGTTTTTTCTTATGCTTTGATTTTTGTTATTTAGCCGCCGAAGATCTTCGGTCCTCAGGTAAGACATGTTGGACACATGCTGCTTCAAGATTTTAATGTTATTCCACTTTTAGTTTTTTTTTTTTTTTTTTTAATTTGCTTAATTTCTATATTTTATATTTGAAATTAATTTTCCTTAATCCTGTTTCTTAATTTGGAATGCATTTTCTGTTTTTGTTTTTTGTTTTTTATCTGCACTTTAACAAACTAAGTCTGGGCAGTGGTGTGCGAATGAAATAATTAATAATATTAGGACTATATATATATATTGTTTCTTAATCGCTTGTTGTTTATAATAATCTTGAAACTCGAGTTTGGAATTCTATTGTGTGTCTTTTTTTCTGTATTTTAACTTAATTAGAAGCCAAACTTCTCTAAGCAAAACTGAAGGCAGTTCTGAAGATACTGAAACTGTGCTCAGCAGATTAGATGTAGTACTTGCCTTTACTTTAGAGGTTGGTTCGGGTGTCTTTACTAACTTTCTTCTAATTTTTAATATTTTAATCTGTGTGTTTTTTGGTTTTTTTTTTAACATAATTTATTACGTTTGGTTTTTTCAAAAAAATTCCGTTTTTTCTTGTTGTTTTTTTCTAACGTAATTGCTATAAATGATTTGATTAGATCGTTGTTATGGAAGTTAAAGGCTTAAAATCGTTGCCTCCAAATCGAATTGTGTATTGCACGATGGAAGTCGAAGGAGGAGAAAAGTTGCAAACTGATCAAGCAGAAGCATCGAAACCGATGTAAACTAATGGGTTTTTTCAGTAACCGTGCATCGCGTTTTTAATATTATTATTTTTTTTTTTTGCTGTTAGGTGGGATACCCAGGGAGATTTTACCACGAATCATTCCTTACCAACTGTTAAAGTGAAATTATATACGGAAAGTGCGGGTATGCTTAGTTTAGACGATAAAGAACTTGGCAAAGTACGTTATTATTATTATTTAAAGGCTTTATTCGATTAAAAAAAAAGGCTGAATGTAATTATTGTAATAATAGGTTATTTTACATCCGACACCACTTAGTTCCAAATCTCCAGAATGGCATAAGATGATGGTGCCAAAAAACGCAGCTGATCAAGACTTGCGTATTAAAATTGCTTGTAGGATGGATAAGCCATTAAATATGAAACATTGCGGGTATGTCGACCGGTTGTTTAAAAACAAAACGTGAGAATCTTAATGATTTGAATTTTGTAGGTATTTATATGCACAAGGAAAACAGGTGTGGAAAAAATGGAAAAAGAGATATTTCATCTTGGTCCAGGTCTCGCAATATACTTTTGCTATGTGCAGTTATAGAGAAAAAAAATCGGAGCCTACTGAAATGATGCAATTGGACGGTTATACTGTGGATTACGTTGAACCAGTTTCTGGTAAAAATTATTTTTGTTTCAGTAATGAACTGCATTATTCATACCACAGTGTATTTATTTATTTTTTTATAAAAATTAATAGAATTGGAAGGAGGTCGGTTTTTTTTTAACGCCGTGAAAGAAGGGGATAACATTGTTTTTGCCAGTGATGATGAAAATGAGTGTCATTTATGGGTGATGGCCATGTACAGGGCTACAGGCCAATCGCATAAACCAACTCCACCTATTATACCAATTGGAAAAAATTCTACGATTTCGAAAATGCAAGGAGGTAATCTGTCATTAGAATTGATGTTTTAACAAACAATTATCTGAAATATTCATAAATGTGTTTAGATGCCGATCGGGCTAGAAAACATGGCATGGATGAATTTATCACCGCGGATCCTTGCATTTTTTGCCATTCCGATTTATTTAAAATGCTTCAACTGCTCACAATGGCCTATCGTTTGAATGACGCTTATTGTTCACTTGGTTGGTTCAGCCCTGGTCAGGTGTTTGTTTTGGACGAGTATTGCGCTCGTTATGGGGTTCGAGGATGTCATCGTCATTTATGTTACTTGGGTGACTTACTCTGTAGAGCAGAGAAAGGGATCATGATAGATCCTACTCTCATTCATTACAGTTTTGCCTTTTGCGCTTCCCACGTTCATGGCAACAGGTAATTATTTATTCTTTCACTGTTATTTTTTTTTTTTACTTTTTATGCAAAAAAAAAAAAAAAAGAAAGATCAATAGTATAAGTTGTAAAACAGTTGTTGAACTGATTTTGGTCTCGCTTTTTGGTGGGGACAGGCCAGACGGAATAGGAACTGTTACTCAAGAGGAGAAAGACACGTTTATAGAAATTAGAGATCGACTTAAAATACTCTTAGAACATCAAATCACTAATTTTAGGTTAGCATTGAAATTATCAGTTAATAAAAATGAAGTTGTAATATAATTAGAATGATATTAAATATAGGTATTGCTTTCCATTTGGTCGCCCGGAAGGAGCTCTTAAGGCAACTTTGTCCTTGTTAGAAAGGGTAGACGTTATAATAGTCTTCTTTATATTTTAAAAATGAATTATTAATTGTTAAAAATTTGGATTTAATTTCAAGGTGTTAATGAAAGATATTGTCACTCCTGTTCCTCCCGAAGAAGTACGAGGCGTAATTAAAAAATGCTTAGAAAACGCTGCTCTAGTAAACTACACTCGCCTTTCAGCAGAAGCAAAAATTGAAGGTAGGCTGGTTATGCTTTGCTAGGCTTGAGTTTATTCTTAAAATTTAATTAAGCATTCTTAAAACGTTACAATTTGTTAATTTTATTATGTAATATTAAATTGTACGCTTACAAAGGCAAAGAAACAGAAACTGTAGTAAACACTTCTATGGATATGGGTAACTTCATTATTCTAGTTCTATATTATATTTTCTCGTATTCGCTATTACAACTGTTTGCATATTTATTTTATGTTTTAATTTGTTTATATTAATAGATGATCTTTGCGGAGAAAATTATATTTCGCCTGCTAAAAAATTAGAAGATTTGATTCATTTAGCAGAGTTGTGCGTGGATTTGCTGCAACAAAACGAAGAGCATTACGCTGAGGTTAGTCAATATTTAAGTTTTAAATAAAATAATGTTAAGGATTAAACACCTGCTGTATTTGCATTTTTTAAAGTTTATAAATTTAGTTTATTAATAAGATAATTTAATTAAGAATTATTATAGTTGACTTAATTCTTTAGATTAATATTTTTGAAATTGATGATACAAAATGATTTTTAAGGGATGGCCGTTTATTAATTAAATATTTACTATTAATTGAGGTATAATTTTTGGGATAATTGCTTTCCGAAAATTTCAAAATAGATCAAAATTTATTGTTGCTTTATTTTTTTAATGTTCAGTATTACTATTGTTATTAATGTGCTTGCATTTCATTGTTGATGATTGATATTGTACTTATGTTTGACGTTTCTTTTCTTTATCCTTTTTGTCCGCTAAATTTTTCAATCCTATAATCCTTTTCTATCCATCATCTTCTCAACTCTTCTATTTCATATTTGTCTTTCTGGCTGTCTTCGGCTTTTGGATTCATTGGTGGTTGTGTACGTGTGGTCAATGGTGTTCATGGTTTTTGTCAACCCGTATTCAACCTAAATCTATGTTAAACCCTCCATCCTAAATCAAAAAAAATTGATAAACCCTCAAAATGCGGCCTCTGTCTCTCGTTCGTTCGACTCCATCAGACCTTCAGATCGGTGAGTTTATTTGTTGAAATATTCAGGATCTTTCCATATTTTTTTTTTTAAATTTTAATTAAGAAATATAATATTTCTGCACGAATTTCTAATTTATAGATATAATTATATTTTTTTAATTCAAATTTTTTGAAACTTTTGACCACGCTAACATTGACTTTTCTGTTTTGTATTTTCATTGTAAAAATATTAAAGGACAGAGTAAGTATACTCCATAACCATTGCATTCAATATATATTTTTTTCTTGAAATTACTTATATTCAATTTCTATATGGTCGTTCTTTGTGCTCGGTGTTGTGTTGCCATCCCAATTGCTTTATTTCATCTCTAATTCATGTTCTTTTTGCACGTTATTGGAAAGATTTCCACTCATTAAAAATATTGAATGGAGAAATAAAATAAAATTAATTAAGATATTAATTTAAATGTAATTTGCATGTGCTGTTTAAAGAAATCGTAAAAATGACGCTTTTGCATCTACTAAAAATATAATTATTTGACTTCAAGATAATGTGTTTTGAAATTTCAATATCGTACGGCAGATAATGAAAATACAAGCAGGTTAATCTGCAAAACCGATTTATTTAAAATGTAATAATTAATTTAATATTTCTTTAAATTTTATTATATTTTAAATAAAAAAATCTCAAGTTCACGTTTTTCTTTTTCGAAAAAATAAATTTAAATTTTTTAATTATTAATACGGTAATTAATATTTTTTTTTATATATAAACAAAAAAATTAAACGGTTTAATTAAGTGAAAGTAAATTAAAAATTAAATAAATTATTAATGGAATGTTATTTATTGCATTTTCTAAATATAATTACCCTTGCATTTTCTATTTTTATTTATTGCAAAATTATTATGTACGATTTTTAAAAAAAGAATTTTTATTTTTGCTGAAAAATGTAGGCTTTTGCCTGGTTTAGCGATTTATTGGTTGAACATGCCGAAATCTTTTGGTCTTTATTTGCTGTTGATATGGATGCAGTTCTGTCCGAGCAACAGCCAGATACCTGGGATAGCTTTCCTCTCTTCCAAATCTTAAACGATTATTTACGACAAGATGGTTATAATTATGATCCTTAAATTTAATTACAATTTTGCTTATTTAATTTTTTTTATTTACATTCTAGAAAACTTATCTAATGGTCGATTTCATCAGCACTTAAGGGACACGTTCGCTCCTCAAGTTGTTCGTTACGTGGATCTGATGGAATCTTCCATAGCTCAATCAATTCACAAAGGTTTTGAGAAGGAACGTTGGGAAATTAAGGGAAATGGTTGCGCTACGTCGGAGGATTTATTTTGGAAGTTGGATGCTCTGCAAACGTTTATACGAGATTTGCATTGGCCCGACGAAGTATTTGGCAAACACTTAGAACAGCGGCTGAAATTAATGGCGTGCGACATGATGGAGTCATGCATTACTCGGTAGAATTGGTTTTATGATAATTTAAAGGGTAATTTATTCCATTTTGTTAATTTTAGCACTGGAAAGGCGTTTGAAACGTGGATGAAAAAGGGCACTAGCTGGGTTAGCACTGATTATATAACCTCAACTGAAGTTTGCGCCATGTTTAATGTTATTTTGGAAGCAAAAAATCAGGTTGGTTTTTCTTTTTTTTTTATTTTAAATAATTTGGTGTATTGACGATATTATAAATGTAGTCGTGGAAACTTTGCGCTGTGGATGGAGTGGATGTGGTAAATTTTCATTAAGCTCAAGTTTTGGTGTTTTTTTGATTAATTTTTTACAAATTATTTTAGCATAAATACCACGATAAAATTGATGACATTATAGAAAAGATGTCGGCACAAATGGTGCAAGGCCTTATTGACAAAGTAAAAGTTGCAATTTTTAAATTATTTATTGAAATTAAATGTTTTGGTTGTATTAGTTGCTCACCATTTTGGTAGGCACCTTAGGTAAACTCTCACGATACGACGAAGGCAGTCTCTTTGGATCTATTTTATCATTTACCGTAAGTATAAACAACGATTGAAAAACATTTGTCAATCTTTTAGTATATACGTCACTTTAAAAGTATAAACAGAACGTATCCGGATCGGGAAAAGAACTGGGAAAAGCTTACGTCAATTTTGCTCGTAACAATTTGGATCAAGTCCGGCAGAAAGTTACCGACGAGTTATTTATTCTCAGTATTTTTGAGGTGTGAAACTTTTTTTTTAAATATTAAATAATAATTATTGAAATTAAATTGTATTCAATTATTTAGCAATGGTACACTGCTCAAGTGAACGTACTGTGCATTTGGTTAACCGATCGATTGGACCATTCGCTGCATCCTTATCAGCTGACTGCTCTTCTTCATATGGTTAAAGTAAGCAATAGCTGTAAAAATTATTACGTTAAAAACGAAAAAAAAATTACACTTTACTATTTTTTTTTTTTTTAGAAACTTTATTCAGATTTCGAGTTGCAGGGAGTGCCTGAAGAAATTCTGAATTGCAAAATGTATCAAACTATCACTAGTCGGTTGCAAGTTGAAGAAGCGACTGTGGCTGTTTCAGAAGGTCGTCCATACAAGGATGACTCGGAGTAAGAATTTCTTAATTTAATGCAGTATTTTCAATTATGAATAATTTCGGCTGATTGTTGTTATTTTATTGATTTAATATTATATATTTTTTTTTGTTATTGCGAAAACGCATGCGAATATATATTTTTTTCGTTTTTAATTATTTCATAAAATCTCAATAAAAATGAATTTGTGTTAATTTATTTTTATTTAAATATTGAGAATGAAGCTTTTTTTTTGTTTTTGTTTTTATGAATAACACTTTCCTTCCAGTTTGAATCTCGTTGTCTGTATGCAGTTTCAGTAAATCTTAGTGTTATCTTAAATGTTTGCGCTTAAAATATTAATTAAGTTTTTTAACGCAGTTTTCATGAGTCGGCGGGTGATGAAGATGACGGCGGACGCAAGGCACCAAAAGTGACCATCAGAGAAACCGCTCACGACGAAAGCTACGTAAATAAAATCACCAACGTCACTCAGAACGTAGTGGGTCGTATGGGATCGATGTTCGGTAAAGGCCTTGGCGGATTTTCCAGTAAAATATCTGGCGGTTGGTTTTAAATCGATTTTTTTTCATAATTTTAACTAATCTTTGATCTATTTAATTTTTTCCAAAAAAAAAAACAAACTATTATATTGGGTAGTTGTATACGTATATAACTACTATAATATTAACCAATATTAATAATTATTATGCAAATTTTTACTTTTGGGTTTTCATACAAGGGTATTGTTTTTTTCCCCTTCATCTCAACTTACCATTTCTGAGATGATGGTAATAAATAATAGGGGGAAAATACTTATTCAGGGAGTTTGACGTGTGAGATTTGGAAACATGAAAGATTTTAGGAAGATCATAAAACTTCGATCCTAAAGATATAGGTCATTTTATAATCAAAGGTTTTTCGATTCTCAAAGTAGTCATGTGATAAGCTAACGATGTACGTAATTGCTGTTAACTTTACATAAGTTGTCGTTAGTTTTGGAGTTCTGTTTTAATAATATGGAATATTTACACAAATGGAATCGATGTCAGTAGAAAAAAGTCGCACAAAATATAAGAGAGAGAAAAATAAAAAAAAACAGATATCCGCGCAACTTATATAGGCGTCGAAAGAAATAAGTTAACAGCAAGAGTCAATTAAAATAAGGAGAAAAAAAAAATAATTGATTTTATAATTTTCAAAGTACGTTATAGGAAAATGTGGAAAAGTTTCTATTGAACTTCTTAAGATAAACGAAACGTCTTATAAAATTATTATAGTGTGATAAGTAAATTTTTTACATGAAAAAAAATTAATAATCCATTGTTCTCTACATTTAATCTTAAATTACCAAAACGTTTTTTAATCAATTTTTTAAAAATGAGAAAAACTAGGCCTCGTATCCGCTGCGAACAACTTTTACGAAACTTACGAGCAATTTTATTGATTGTTAAAAACCGACGGCACAATTAGCACATTGTCTTCGCAAAGCACACGTGAAACACCCTCCCGCATTTCCATTAATCAGTTTATAAATCAATATTTCAATTTTTTGTATTTATATAATATTATTATACAGTACCGTATAATAATAATATCATATTCGTAAGTTTTTTTTTTTTTCTTATTTACCTTTTGAAAGCTACTTTTACATTTTAAATAATAATTATATTTAAATGAAATTTATTTGGATAAGAATTAGTATACAATGAAGTTTCATCTTAAATCCGAAACTTTAAAGAAAAAAAAAATATATCTCTTTTTTCCTCAGAATTCACTTTTAACAGACATTTTTCATAGTTATTAAAAAAAAAAATAGAACGAAATTCAAGCTGGTCAGTGAGTAATTTTTAGTCTGTAACGAAGATTTGCTTCGATCGCGAGTAAAATTTAATCCAAATATTTCTCTATATTAAATATACATAATAATTATAAATATATCGCGTTCAAATTCTGACGTAAATATAGTTGTTTATTCTTGAGGTAAAAAAAAATTAAATTAAATTAATCTAACAAAAGTTGAAAGTATATAGATGCTTTTACGCCTATTTTTTGAAGGCGTTTTACACAAGAATTAAAAATAAAATACGATTACATAATTATTATTGTTACAAAAAATTAATATTTAAAAAGCATTATGCATATCGATGGTAGAGCATTATGTAAACTGTGTTTACTTTGCTTAATGCTATACAAATCTCATAGTAAAATAAAATTATAATTGTAATTCCAAAAAAAAAAATAATAATAATTGAAAGAAGCAATTTTCTTTTTTAATAATAAAAATAAAAAATTAAAGAGGAAATTTTACGGTGGTAAAAAAAAAATATATATTAGTACTTTTTAATTTATTGATATTAAATTATATAATAATAAGTTTTTATTTATTTTTATATGATATACATTTATTTTAAAATAAGATATATTTTGGTTAGTATTTTCAAAGAAAATTAACAGTATAAACTTAAGAATTATTTAAAAAAAAAACCTTCTTGACGAATGCAAAATTCGAAAATAAAATTATACTAGTAAATGGAAAATTTATTAATTAATACTATGCCCTATGCAGTTTATTAGATGTTTCGCAGAAAAAAAAATATATATAATTATATATTTCTTGTTATTAACGCCATGCGAAACTGAAAATGTATACATTCTGCAAGATTGTTTGCGTTATAATTATGGAAGGGGGAGTCAATCGACATTTACAAATATAATATTTACGGGTTATACACGCAGTAATTATTAAATAGATAAAGTTACCAGGTGTACTTGTGCAATGATATTTCAAATTATTATTATTATTATTATACTCTCTAGCCATGGTTAAATTAATTAAGCAAGTTTATATTTGTTTAAATATAGGACTCGAGGCCAATAAATGATGTGTAGTTCGAAAGAAAATTTGTGTGAGATTCATCGCACAAGTACATTGCTAGTTACAACTGTTTTTTCAATATCCAAAAATATTGTTAATCTTTGACAATATATGAAACTATTGTTATCTCATTAATAAATAATAAAAAAAATAAATTAAGGAGCAGATTTAGACCAAGTGTAAATATTATCGAGAATTACAATGATCCATAGTATAATAACCGACAACCCTCTCATTCTTCTTGTGGGATTATATAATTATTATTATTATTATTATTTTTGATTTATAATATTATATAAAAGAAAAAAAAAAAAAAGGATTTATTTGTTCGACTATAATATTGTACAATTACTTATTTACCATTTAATATTTAATATAAAAAAAAATAAACATTAATAGAGAAAATTGAAAATATGCATACTATATTTCACTCATTCAAAGATGATTTTTAAAATGATTGTATAATGTAAAATTATTAGTCATTTGTGATTGCAGCCTAATATTGTTAACTTAATTATTATGGTGAATAACGTCATTTAATTAAAACCATTCTTTAAAATACACTTTTAGTGCTAATAATTTTATTTTTCTTCAATTTAATTGTTTTCCTGTTCTCACCTATAATTTTTTTTTTTTTTTTTTTTGATTCAAGAAATTGTCTTAATTATTATATCGGAGATGGTGCTTTCAAACCAAATCAAATTACATTTTATTTTCAATTCGATATCATCGATTTTTCCACTCAAAAAAGTCAGCATTTATACTTTTTTATTTGGTGTTGTTTTATTTTTAAAATTTTGTTTTTAACTCAATCGAGCGCCATAACTAGAGATTTAATTTCTTTAATAAATCTACATTTGTAAAAGAGAATATTAAAATATTACTGAAGAAATGAAATATCTATGACAATTGTGAGCAAAGATGACCGAGGGCAATTGCCTCACTTTTGCTGTGAGCTACATTTGATGGGCGCCAGAGGGTGCTCACATCGCCTGTAAAAAGTTGGATGCAAAAGTGGACCGAGTAGTACCACTGTACATTGCGCAATCATAATTCTCTCTTCCGTTCAACGCCTTCGAAACTTCCATTTTGTTTTGAAGCGGCCGCATTGAAAGTATTCCACGTGGTGCCGCATCAACTTTGCCGAACGAAAATTTAAGATGGGGAAAAGTTCGAAAGGAAAGAAGAATAAAAAAGCTGATTTTCAGAAAGTTAAATTAAAAGTCGGTCGAAAGTTACAAAAGGGAAACGTAGTAGATACGACTTTTAAGGCGAAAAAAATCGTGATTAAAGAGCAGATCAAGAACGACGACAACTGTTCAAAGATTGAATTGAATGATCGCAATTATAAAGTAAGTTTTTAAACGATATTTTAAAATGAAAAGAAGAATTATGGGAATTAACGAGAGATTTAATTTTATTAATAACTAGGATTGTATTCGTCGTTTAAATCACTATAACGATGCCAGTCGACAAGACGCTCTGAAAAGTTTGAAGGAAATGCTGTCTCACAATTCGTTTTTAATCAAAGCCAACATTCATCAGCTGATTGATAAATTATCCGTGTTATTTACGGACAAATGCCCCGCTTTAAGAAAATTAACCGTCGCCACGTTATCTACGGTAATTGGTCAGATCAGCGACGAGAACATGGTACCGTTTTTTCCAATTCTGGTAACTCATTTGCGGTGCGCCGCTACTCATTTGAGTAACGACGTACAGAAAGACGCTTTATTAATTGTGGACTTGTTGGTGCAACATTTTCCTCGTCAAGTTCGTTATTTTTCGAAAAGTCTTCTCGAAGATATCGTCAATTTAATGTCTAATCACGGTTCCGTATCTTCCGCGCGAAATAATCACTTTCAGAAAAGCGATATTAAACAAAAATCTGGCGGTGGGTCTTTAAATATCAATTTGACTTTTAAAGTCACCAGCGTTTCTTGGCATTTACAATTGTGCCAAAGATTAAATAAAATTTTGGTAAATATTTGCGCCAATTTGGGAGGCGATTCGGACGTTGGAGAGAAGAATTCGAATTGCGTGCAATTTATTCGAGGTGAAACGTCTTTTGCCCCGATTAATAATTATCAATTGACAACAACGAAAGTGACGAATAGGTAAAATTTTGTTATTTAAAAAATTGTTGTTTTAGTTTTTTTTTTTTTTTTTAATTCATGATTACGATTTTAGCGATCAGGTTGTCAACTATTTTGAAGATTTAAATAAATTCAAAAGTGTGATATCGAGAGTGATTCCATTAATCTGCGAAATGTGGGTCGAAGCAGGATTTTTAGACGACGTTATGGGTATAATAATAGATTTTCGAGTTAAAATGCGATTCGGTTGTATTGAAATATTTTGTGTTTATTAGATAAAGATTACGACGCGCATAACCAACAAATTGAAATGTTTACGAGTTTGATGGAAATTTTGCGTTCGGTTTGGATACTCGTTGAAAGTTGGAAAGAAGAAGATGTTTCCGCTTGCGTAAATTCACTTGCGTCACATTTTAAAATCTTTATATTGAGACTTATTCTTTTTTTTTAATAAAAAAATTATTTCAGAGTACGTGGTTTGTGAAAAATTTTGGGAATAATATTTTTCAACATTGCTTTAAAATCTTTCCTTACGCTGATAAGGGAAAGCAAATTAAACGAAGAAAAGGTGGAAAGAAGATAAAAGTCCCGACTAGTTTAGCGGTATAATTAAATTTTGAATAAATTTAACAATTATTCGCAGCATTATTTTACATCTAAATTTTAGTCAGTTGCTGAATTAAATCTGTTGATGTGCGACGTTATGTTTCGATTTACACCGTGGGTTGTAACTGATAAAGCTCAGGAGTTGTTGGAAACTTGCGTAAATTACGTGAAAAATCTGTTGAACGATTTCTTAGAGAAGAACACTACCATTAAATTAGAACCATTACTAAGTGTGGTTGAGAAGTGTATGGTTTTAAAGAATATAAATGCAGGTAAACAAAAAATAAATTATTTGAGTTGAAATTAAAGATTTGTTATAAATTTATTTTCGAATTTTAGATTTATTTGCTGATCTTTTGAACTTGTTTGAATTTGTAAATCCTGGAACACCGGAATTTAATTGTTACATATCTTTCATGGAGAAAGTTTTGAAGAATACCTTGATTGAGAAATCCGAGTAGGTTAAAATTTAATCAACAAACATTTTTAGTTATAAATCTAATATAGAACTTTATTTTAGAGATGTTGTTTATAGATCGTGGTTTGTAAAGTTGTTGAAATCTACGATAATGTGCAATGTGATTCCTCGTAGCTTATTTAATATTTTGAAGCACATTTCTACAAAAGCTAGTGAGATTTTTTTTAAAGAATCTTTTGAAACGATTTTTCCGCAACTGTTGGGTATAATATTATTTTGTTTAAAAAAATGTTTCAAGTTTAATTATTTTTTACATTAAATTCTAGAAAATGTACCTCAAATGAAAGTTAATGACGGTAATACGCTTTCTGCGCAACAAATTGTTGTTAATTTGTTGTATTGGATTCCTGAAATCAATACTAAGATTTTTAAAGCCATTACGTTACTTATTATTAATGAAAAAACTGAATTAATTCTAAGTTCATACATAATCGAAGTTCTTTCGAATCGGTAAATTGCATTCAAAAATTATTAATTAAATGCCAGCACTTATTTATTTTGAATTAAAACCATAGATATCGTCGACAAGATGTATCTAACAAAGATGAGCAAATGCTGTTTATAAATTTTTTGCTGACCGTTTCTATAGGCATGTATAACAACAATATTATAATTATGTTTTATAACTACGAGGACCATCTAAAAATTAAGGCTGTTTAATACAATCAGATAATTAGAAAAAAAAGTGCATTTAGGAAAATCTTTTGTAAAATGCATTTTTTTATCAGTTTTTTAAATCATAATATTACACATGTATTTTTAATTTAACAATTTTGGTGTTGAATGATTTAAAAATGTGATTATTTATCAGATAATGGGTTATACTGTATTTTATTTTGCATATTTAAAGTTTTTTTAATAACAAAACAGTCTTTATTTTCTTAATGGTCCACGTAAAATTTATTATTCGATATTCTCTATTTTAATAAATAAATTTTGTTTTTATTTTTAGGTTGTTCACAAACTCAATTAGCCGAAATTAATAAAGATATTCACAACAGATCATGTTCACATTTATCTCAATTTTTTGAAAGAAAGATTCACATTTGTTTGGGCAGCAAAGAAAGCGTATCATTTCAACATTCTCTTATTGAAGTATAATTACATTATCTAAATAAGAAATTAATTTTGCTTATGTGTTTTAATTATTTTTTGTTTATTTAGCTTTCTTTAAGAGCTTTACACAATTTTAATGGTGAATTGGACATCAATGCCTTTATGAAAATATTTTTTATGAAATTTATAGTAAGTTTAAATTGTAAACTTTATTGGATGCAAGTATTAATAATTTATTGTTTTAGGAGCAAGTTGAAGTGTTGCCTTTGCGGTGCGCGTATTCATTAAGCTATATGATGGCTCAAATATGGCAAAATGAAGGACCACCAAGTGGCATTTTGTCGGTTTTGGCAAATATAGTTATTTTATATTTAGAGGTTCTATCTACTAGTGATCATTTTAGGTAAACTAATATTTTGAAACTTTATTTTAAATAATCATATTTAATGTACGATATATTGTTTTGTCAGTACTTTATTAAATTCACTCGGTAAAGTTTTATTAATACCTGGCTTAATCACCCAGTGCTGGCGTCAATTGTTGTTTATTTCTCAAAGTAAGCATACTTTTTGTTTGATAATATATTTCTTAATGCTTTGAAAATTTAATTTTATTTTATTTTAAGTCAATCTAGGCATGGATGCAGTTGAAGTTTTAGGAAAAGTAACTTGTGACTTAACCAAACTTTTCCCTAAAACTCAAACCAAAGTTATTCACCAAATTTTAGATAATTTAAAGGTATAATAATTACGCAATTTTCATTATTTATATTCTTTTTAATTTCATTTTTTTGTGTGACAGGACCGTCATTTTGAATCGCAATTTGAACCAAATTGGTATTCAATGACTAAGTACGAGTTAAAAATAAATTCTAACATTGTTAGTTAGGTACAAAATAAGGTAAAAATATAATTACCGGTATTTTATTTTTGCGAAATTACAATGACTAAAATATTAGTCATTTTTTGTTATAAATGTTTTTTTTTAAAACACTTTATGATTTAATAAAATTATTTTAAACAAAATTTAATTTTAAATGGATATTATCTGTATTTAAACACTGATAAATTATTGCTTAATATACATGTAGAATTTAAAAGTTATTAGTTTTGTGTCTTGCAACCTGTTTAGAATTTGAATTCTCCCTCCCTGCGATGTTTTGATGGGTCTTTCTGGGCCACTGTACTTGGCCTTGATCACGTGATTTCAATTACAGTCCTGAATTTTGAATCAGCTGTTTTCTCAAAGTTTGGGAAGAATTTTAAAGTTTTCAAACTCATTTATAATGAACAATTTTAACGGAATCATTAATGAGTATCCAAATATTGCTTGTGATTGTTTTTGTAAAGATACTTTAAAATGTTTCGCATTTTTCTTGTCGCATTGCCATGCAGGTAACGAAAATAATTATGACAAACCATTTGCCCCTGGTTTATAGCCAAGGGGAAGAAGTTTCCACGTACAGTAATTAAATTTGTTTATTTCTACAGATCACATGCAAGGATTAAAAGGAGAAGCCTTTCACACTCTTTTACGAAGCAAGTATGTATAATTTGAAGTTTAAGCATAATAGTAATTCAATGTGATAAAATACAAAACGTTTGTTTATAAACAAGTGAGGATATCAAGTTATACTGTTCGTACACAACAAAAGTATTTTTAATAAATCACCCAAAATTTCGGCATTTGAAGAAACATATAGTAAGTTAATTATGTCATAATTTAAAAAAATTCTTACAATGTATTATTACATTTTAAGGTTAGTCTTCAGATGAACCAATCTTACTCTTTACAAGTCCCAGATCCGAAAACAGAACAAGTATAAACGCCGCTTAAATTATGTTTGTTAAAAGTGAAATGTAATAATAATTATTATTCAGGGTACAGAAACGGTAAATGTGAGTTTTATGAATGCTAAACACTGCGCTGGTTCGGTGGCAATTTTGTTCGAAGGAGATGGTGGAATAGTTTTATACACAGGAGACTGTCGTTTAACTGCCAAAAGTCTCAGAGGCCAAGACATGCATTTGCTTTATGATGACAATCAGTAAGTCAGAATCCTCGAATAAATTTATTTTTTGTTTAAAAATTTAATGTAGTTTAATATATCTAGTAAATTAAAACCTATCAAAAAATTGTACATTGATACAACGTTTTGTTATTCTTCCGCTAAAATTTTACCAGCGAGGACTCGAAGTAAGGATTTGTTATTTGAAATAATTGGACCGTGGTTAAAATTATCAACCAACAACATCGTCGTGCTCGACTGTCCTTATAAATTTGGTTGCGAATATCTTTTTATCGAATTATACAAGGAATTTCAGTTGCAGGTACAGTATAATTATACATTTTATTTTTTTAAAAAAATTAAGTATCAACTCGTTAATTTCATTAATCTCCTTTTGGTTTTAGGTTCACATATCTAGAAGTAAATATAAGCAACATAAACGGATTCGCAAACTGCGAGAATGCTCAACAGATAATGGATTTTCCACACAAATTCACGCTTGCAGATTTAAAAGAAGGGTATATTACCATTAATAATTATTCTGGATCTCGACGATGAGTTTATTGATTAGATTGGTATTTTTTTTATTTTTGCCCAGAAAAATTCAAATCCAGCTATAAAAGAATGTTCGATATTCAATAACAAGGATGTTAAAATTTTAAATATCAAGTTATCGGCGATGTATTTTACGAACGGAAGAACTGACGAATGGGTTTGTGAATTTCCTCAAGTAGACCGAAAAAGTTACCGACTTTGCTACTCGATTCACGCTTCGTGCTCCGAAATTCAAGGATTCGTGAAAAGTCTTCAACCTCGAGCTCTTCACCCACTAGTTATACCTATAAATTCGAGTTTAAATGAAGTATGTAGTTTATTAGGGTTTCAAAAAATCCAATCGAATCACTTGGTCGCGACTCAAGACTGGGGAAGTTTCGGTGCCTTGCAAAATCAATCTCTCCTTCCCGACTGTAAGTAAAAATGTTAACAAACTTTTATAATGTAATATATATACGTGACTACATTTTAAGCAAATGATTTAGATAGCGAAGATCAGTCGAGTTTCGTATTGGATTTATCATCTTCTACTTCGACACCGCTTAAATCACCTACACACTCTCTGAGGAATCAATCAACCGCACAATTAGATAGCGAATCTCCGCTTTGGGACTTTCTTATTTCGCCGATCAAAACGTCACAAGATTCTGATACCGTTGCTATCTTTGAAGAAGATATTGTAAAACCAGAGCCAGCATTAAATCATACTTCTCCACTCGAGGATGATCTTTTAAAACTGAATGATCAAGCAGTGAAAGACGAAAATGTGCAGCAGGGAACATCGTCCACGGTGATTGTAAATCCTTCAAAATCAGAAATAGAAGATTCAAAGAAATGCTCTTTCGAAGTGATCGATTTAACAGATTCGTCGTCGCCTATTGAATTACAAGAGGAAGTTGAAGACTGCATCGAGGCAATCGATTTAACTACTAATTCTGTGGCGGATGAGACTTCATGGGATTCTACACCGGAATTAATATTGGATAGCTGATACCTACGGTATTATGCTTTTTCTCTCTCTCTCTCTACATAATAATAGATATAGATTTTATATTTTTAATGGGAGTGCTCGAAATTTGAAAACCATCTCTCGCTGCTTAAACCTTCAAAAGCATCATACAACATATATTTTTTTTAAAAAGTAGTTTTTGCTAATAAGAGTAATAATCTGCAGAAAACTTTTAAAATCGTTTTAAAGTTCTCTCACTTCATGACATTAAGCAGTTGTTATTTAGTATTTTCAGGCTGAGAATACTGTTTTTTTTTTCTCGATCGGCATAATGTAAATAAATTATAGTTTAGATTGAAAATATTAGGCCAATTTTTTAGTTTTAATGCTGTTTGAGTATTTTTGTAGGATATAACTGCGAAACGCCGAAAGGGACGAACAATTGGTAGCATAATGGTCAATACTACTGGCCGTCAACACCCATGAGTCTTCTAGCTCCACAGGAAAGTTATTTTTAAAAACTTTTATTTTCCCGCATAAAAATCCTTTTGTAAAAAGCCGTAGATATTATGTGGCGTCCTCAGTTGGCGAATCAATGAAACCACACTACAGAAAATAAAGGACCTTTGGGTGTATCGACACAGAGTTCACTTTAAAAGCGTTCACGACAAAAGATTCATTGCTAAACTAAACGAAATATTATTGCGGTTTAAATTAAGGAAAAGGTGCCATGGACTGTATGTCGTGAGCGGTATATTGTACAGTAAGTGGCGCCCACTGGTGGCAAATTAAAAAACTGTCAACTAAAGCGCGTTCCTATTGAAAATAATTTTGTAATGTCATTTTTTAACGTTATTTTAGTATGTATACTTAAATACAAAGTTATTACGATGTGATTAAATTATCTTATAACTAAATCAAGGCGTTATAAATTGAAAGAAAACCAAAGTGGTCCAAAGATCTTTGGTAATATAAGAGGGCTATGGTAATACGGACCGGCACCATCTTGCATCATTCTACTACTGTATCTTCTTCACCCTTCTTAGTTTTAATGTGGAAATTAAAATAACTAATCCGAATAATAATGGCAAGTTCCTTAAATAAATTGAAACCGAAAACTGTGACTTCTATCTTTCAAAATGTTGTGGATATTTTCCCCAAACAAATTGAGTTTGCATTTGCGTATGGATCCGGTGTTTTTGAGCAGGGTGGGAGGCCAATGGCAAAGGTAAGTTTTTTTTTAAATTATAAAAATGTACAATTTAAAAGTTTTATTAATGAATTTTTATCATTTAGACTAACATGATAGATATGGCATTTGCCGTGGAAGATCCTCTACTCTTTCATCGCGCCAATATGAAGGAGAATCCTAGTCATTATTCTTTTCTGAAATACGGTGGACCCGAGTTGATCAATAACGTGCAGCAAAATCTCGGTGCCA
Source organism: Polydesmus complanatus (assembly GCA_034692225.1). Taxonomy (NCBI): domain Eukaryota; kingdom Metazoa; phylum Arthropoda; class Diplopoda; order Polydesmida; family Polydesmidae; genus Polydesmus; species Polydesmus complanatus. The sequence continues at coordinate 21,106 of JAQGAZ010000461.1, read as the reverse complement.
GGGTTTATTACAATACTCTCATACCGTATGAAAATAGGGTATTAAATTTATTTTTTGGGAGTTCCCATTTTATTTTATGATTTTCATTATATATTAGCTTATTAAATACGGCGTAATCAAGACTTCGGCTTTGGTAGCTGACTTGCTCGACTGGGATACCTTGTACTTGAGCGGTAGACTACATAAACCGGTAACTACTATAATAATAATTGTCATGTAGGACTTTGATTAATACCGGTATGTGCATGTATTTAATGTTTACTTTTTACAGGTTTTAGTTCTGAAAAAACCGCGGTCAAATTTAGATTCTGCTTTAAAAATGAATCTAAAGAACGCCTTACACACGGCCTTTTTGTTGTTACCTGAAACATTTACTGAAGCCGATCTTTATATGAAAATTACCGGTTTATCTTACGCCGGAGATTTTCGAATGTGGGTCGGAGAAGATAAAAATAAGGTGAAGAATATCGTGAACGGTAGCTACGAACATTTTCAAGAATTGTATCACCATTATATCGAAAGTTTACCGCACATACATTGGAAAAAGGAGTCGGGATTAATAGAGGTATACACAACTGAATTTTAGAAATTGATATTAAATTGACAGTGCGTAATTTCGTTTTTCTTTTTTTTTTCTAATTTTATTAGCAAGATTTCAGTCCTCCATCTAGGTTACATCATTTAAATTTACTGCCGAAAACGGTTCAAAACAATTTATATAATTTTTGGAATAAGGACAGGCGGCAGAGGGATTTAGAAGACGTTTTAAAAGTTATTGCCAATGATATTTACTGTGATAATTTTGTTCAAGAAGGTAAATTAAAAGAGTTTTAAATGCGATTAAAATAATGAATTAACTATTTTTATTTTTAAATTGAAGCTGTCGAAAGAATAGTATGGAAATCAAGTTGGTCGCAAAGTATTAAAGGCATTTTAACTGCTGGTAAATATTGATTACTTAACTGTAGAATTGAAAAAATAAGTTTATGTTTTGCATTTATTAAGTTTTTTTTTAATATTTCGTTCAATAAATTTCATAAGATTTTAATTGAAGAATTTCAAATTTTTAGGTATGATAAAGTCGTTTAAATACTCGCTCGCCAAAATAGTGAAAATGATTCACAGTATACGAAAGAATAACTCGTGAATTAAATTATTATTAACGAATTTTTCTACCCGGTAGATAAATTAAATTATTTTAAAAAAAAATTGTGCAGATATTTATAGTTTAAAATATTTATTTGATATTATATAGTGTACAATAATTTAATATTAAAATAAAATTTTCTGTGTTTATTCTGTAAATTTTCCAGGAAGAATTTACTTTTATAAATGTAAGGAAATTTGAAAAAATTAAATTTTTACATAAAGTAACCAAGTGTATCTAGAAATTAAATGCTAAGCTCAAAGAGAAATTAATAATTTTTACAGAAAAAGTTAAAATTAAGAAGATTTCTATTCTTAAAAAAAGTACTTGGTGAAATCACCTGTTCGACAATTATTTTGTCGCCCCTACTCTCTCACTTACCAGTAATGTTTCCCGCGGTAAATCGATACTTTTTATCGATCATTTCAATACGATTTTTTTTTTTGCTATAAGAAACCAGTTTTCCGATTTTATTGAATTAGTCGATTACTGGCAATGAGAATCGATGCTTTCCCGCCAAAAAAAAGTTCGACATTGTTTGCAACTTTGCTGTCAGCTCGCTGTGTGTTGTTCGCGTGAGGTTCTTACTTTGTGGCACGTCAATTATTGTAATTTAACTGAATAAAATTGGTGGAATATGTCTGTAAGTTACATAGTTTAAGTAATTGAATACCGTAGATTTTATTTTATACTTAATCATAAAGTTTGGCATAGTGCTTAAAATGTAGCTTTTGTGTAGTTATGTACATGAACACAATGGCCGCGGTCATTGTTATTAAAGTTTGTAGATTTTCAGTAACTTTTATTTTTTAGGAACCGAGTGAAATGGATTCTCAGCCATCAAGTCCGCCAAATAGAAGGGGTCGGGGTCGACCAAGGGCGAATCGAGCAGTTGCATCCTCGAGTCCAGGTTTGACGTTTTATTTCAAAATTAGATTTGACATTGCTGTTTTGAAAAAAATTAAACTAAGATGCTCTCTATTCAGACTATTCTTAACAATTCAATAACAATTTTTTTTATGTTCTTAGGAAGAGATATGACTCCTTTTGAAGATGAGTCTGAAGTATTAGGAATTAACGAAGGTGAACCTGATCCGGAAGAAAATGATGGGGAGGAATTGTTTGGCGATAACATGGAAGCGTTAGTATAAAATAATTGACACGATCCTAATAAGTTATTCAAAATGAAATTTGTCGTAATGTGCAGCGATTACCGGCAAATTTCCGCATTGGATAATTATGATGAGGATCAGCTGGATCATTCGGACTATGATGCTATATCCGAAACGGATCGCTTGGCAGCCGAAGCTGTAATGCGTCAGCGCGATCGAGCCGAAGGTCGAGCAGTTGGACGTCTTCGCCGGGGTTTAGTTTATGGTACCTGTTTGAGAAATATTTACCGTCGCTTTGTTTTAATTTTAAAACTTTATTAATTTAGAATCGAGTGAAGGCGATACCGATGCTGAACCAGTGCCCACCAGAAGGAGAAGATTAGCTGAGAGAGCAGCCGAGGGAATGATGGATGACGAAGAGGTAAAAGCTAATTACAGTACTTGATTTATATTATAATTATTATACTCATTGATTTTCGTTTATTTTAAAGATGGTAGAAAGTATTGAGAATTTAGAGGATACTAAAGGCTATCCGGTTAGGGAGTGGGTCTGCATGTTAGGACCAAGGACTGAAATTTATAATCGATTTAAAAACTTTTTGAGAACTTTCGTGGACGCTAAAGGCCAAAATGTATTCAAAGATAAGATTCGTCAAATGTGTGAAGGTATGATTTTATGATTGATTCAGAAAGTGGTTTTTATATTTTAATTTATTTTTAGAGAATGGCCAGAGTTTTGAAGTGGTCTATCAACATTTGGCTGCAGATGATCATATATTAGCGTACTTTTTACCCGAAGCACCGGCTGAAATGCTTCAAATATTTGATAAGGCAGCCAAAGATGTGGTTTTAAGTTTATTTCCACAATACGAAAGAATCACTAAGGAAATTCACGTGCGAATTGCGGAGCTGCCTTTATTGGAAGAACTTCATTTATTAAGGCAACTTCACCTAAATCAGCTGATCAGGACAAGTGGAATTGTGACTTCTGCCTCAGCGGTTATTCCACAACTATCGATAATTATGTACGATTGTACCAAATGTTCGTATGTCATCGGTCCATTTACCCAATCGCAAGACAAGGAAGTGAAACCCGGCTCTTGTCCGGAATGTCAATCAACCGGACCGTTTGAAGTCAACATGGAGCAGGTTTATAACTTTACTGTTGAAATTTTTTTTAAAAAAAAAACGTTCTGTATTAGGTAATTTTTATTTATACCGGTATATGTTTTATGTTTAATTTAGACAGTATATAATAATTACCAAAGGATCACAATTCAAGAAAGTCCTGGTAAAGTTTCCGTAGGTCGATTACCTCGTTCAAAAACTGCCATCTTGTTAGGCGATCTCTGTGATACATGCAGACCTGGTGATGAAATTGTAAGTGCCTTCATAATAATAATTGCTAATTTAATAATTATATTCAATTTAATTTTTAATTTCTTTTTTTCAGGAGTTGACTGGAATTTATAGTAATAATTATGACGGATCATTAAATATCGCGAATGGCTTTCCTGTATTCGCGACTGTAATTTTAGGAAATCACGTTTTCAATAAAAATGAAAAAAGTGCCGGTAAAACGTTAACAGACAGCGATATTCAAGCCATTATCGCTCTCTCTAAAGATTCCAGAATACAAGAGAGGGTTAGTGTGTTTTTTTTTGGAAATTATAAATTTGTCTATTGTGTTTTTTTTTTTTAAATAGATTGTAGCTAGCATTGGGCCCTCTATTTATGGTCACGAATCTTGCAAAAGAGCTATAGCATATTCGTTATTCGGTGGAGTTTCAAAAAATCCTGGTAATTTAAACTTGCAAAATGAGGCAGTTTGATTTTTTTTTAAATGGGTAATCTTTTTAAACAGGCCAAAAGCATAAAGTTCGCGGCGACATAAATGTTCTATTGTGTGGTGATCCCGGTACCGCAAAATCTCAATTTTTGACTTACGTAACTAAAATCGCTCCTAGAGCCGTGTTTAGTTCAGGGCAAGGTGCTTCCGCTGTTGGTCTCACAGCTTATGTTCAACGCAGCCCCGTTACTAGGGAGTGGACACTTGAAGCCGGAGCTCTTGTTTTAGCTGATAAAGGCATTTGCCTTATAGACGAATTTGACAAGGTTTATAAATTTAAGTTTTAATTTATTGTTCATCCATTTCTAAGATATTATCGTTTTATTTCCGATAGATGACTGATCAAGATCGTACAAGTATTCATGAAGCTATGGAACAGCAAACGATTTCTGTATCTAAAGCGGGAATTGTGGCTACGTTACAAGCGCGTTGCGGCGTAATTGCAGCTGCTAATCCAATTGGTGGGCGTTACGATCCGTCAATTACTTTTTCAGAAAATGTAGGAGCACAATTGTTAACTCATCAGCTTAATATTATGTTAATTATTGCTCTGATTTTATATTAGGTGGAGCTTACGGAACCGATTTTATCTAGGTTCGACATGCTTTGTGTGGTTCGTGATATTGTGGATAGGGAAGAGGATGGTCGATTGGCAAAGTTTGTTGTCAACAGTCACAAGAAGCATCATCCTTTTCAAACCGCTGAAATTTCTCAAGTATTATATTTTTTTTATAGGAAGTAATAAGTAAAACGCTAGAAACATTTAAATTTTACAGGAATTAGTACCTCAATTAGGAGTCGAACTCATTCCTCAAGAACTACTCAAAAATTATATATTGTACGCACGCGAAAAGGTTCAACCTAAACTACATCAGATAGATAAAGATAAAATGGCTTCAATGTATAGTGATTTACGAAAAGAATCATTGGTAGATAGGTTCCCCTTGTGACGATAATTTTAACGCACTGAATATATATTTTTTTTTAGGCGACCGGCAGCATTCCTATCACGGTTAGGCACATCGAAAGTATGCTCCGAATTGCCGAAGCTAATGCGAAAATGCATTTACGAGATTTTGTACAGGAGGATGACGTGAATATGGCAATTCGGGTTACTCTCGAGTCATTTATCGAAACGCAAAAATACAGCGTTCGTCAATCTATGAAGAAAATCTTTTCTCGACATCTTATTTATCGCAAAGATAATAACGACCTGCTGTTGTTTTTACTTAAACAACAAATGCGCGAAGCTGCGACTTACGCCACCTTTCGATATGGACCCGATCAACAAGATCTTACCGAAGTGCCTTTAGTAGAATTTAAAGAAAGGGTATTTAATTTTTCTTGAATAATTTTAAACTTTTCGAATTAAATGTTTTCTATTTTCTTTTTTTTAGGCGAGATCGTTAGGTATCGCCAATGTAGATTCGTTTTTGGAAAGCGAGGTTTTTGTCGCAAATAGATTTAACTATGACGCGAAAAAGAAAAAAATATTCCAGCAGATATCTTAAGGTAACATTTTATATTCAATATTATACAGTATTAGTAAAGCATTTAGGTGTTTTTAATTTAAAAATTACATATTACATTATTAATAAAATTTTAATACTGCAGTTTAGCGATCGTTGCCTGCACTCGTAACTATTAATAAAGCTAATGATATTTTACGTTTTAATAGTCGTGTCCATCACCAACCGAAGAAACTCTTCATATTGCAGTTGAATTACTCCGGTTTGCTGTTGATCCTTTTGTCTGAAAGCGTTTGTAAGGCAGTGGAGCATGACGCAACTTTGTATAAAATCATCAAATTGTATGGAATTGATGCCGTAGCGATCGAATCGACGGATGATCATTTCCGAAAACTGTGGCGACAAACTACGATAATTTGAAAAAGTAAGTTAAATTTTTTTTTTTTTAAAAAAAATATTGTACATGATTATTCAAGTTCCAAACATACCGATAACCAAATGTGGTGAGGGCTCGATTTAATTCCGCGGCATCGATCGTTCCCGATCTATCCGTGTCGAATCCATCGAAACATTTTTTCCAATCTTGAATGTAATTCCAAAGAGTGGAGAATTCATAAATATCAATTGTACCGCTACCATTTTTATCGAACATTCCCACCATCAATCGACATGTTTCCTAAAAAAATATATAATAATATTATGCCAATGCTTTTTATGCGATTCAATTCACCAGTGTTTTCTACTCATGTTTTATAAAAGTTTCATTAATATTAAAATTCTTACTTCATTAAACGGCGACCAGTTGCCATTCATTAAGGCGTTTTGAAGTTCTTTAACTGTAATTTTCCCCGATCTATCTTGATCAACGGTTTGAAACCAAGCCCATAATTCAGGATGAATTCCCGGTGGGGGAGCAGATACCGCTTGATATCCCCAATTTGGCTGTGGAATAAGTTATTAATTTAATATTCCGTTTATTAGATATTGGAATAATTGAAAAAAAAAACCCACCTGTCGATTCCCTGAATATGCCATTTTAAGTATTTCGCATTATTGCTCTCCGCTGTAATGTTTACATATAGTAACGAGACTCGAAAACTGATAACCTCCCTATCGCATATTATTTCAAAATGCTATAAAAACACGTAGAATAAGATCTGGCGATTCAACTGTACGTATCAGAAGGCAATGCGTCACGAAAACTACGTGTTGAATCACGTGCTTAATATGCAGCATTTTTTTTTTTTTTTTGAAGAAAAAAAAAATTAAATAAAAGTACTGTAATTAATTGCACATTTTTAACTGTAATTTTAATTGTGCAAATAAATATTATACTCATGTTTCGTGAATTCGACTAATGACATACAATGCAGCGAATTAATTCGTTACGGAACTGCGAAAATGTTTATTTTTTTTTTCTTTTCTTGAGTTTTATTTAATTTATTCGACGGCGAAGGAAGATTTAAATTCCGCAAAATTATTAAGAAAAATGTTTTCATGGCACTATTTTTTTTTTTTCTTTTCTTCTTAACGTAGTAATATTTAATGCTAATGCTCGGAAGAGATAAATAATTAAATATTTTAATGATAGCTGCAAAAGCTATCATTAAAAAATAATACCGTGTGTTTTTAATGTTTATTATTATTTTTTTATATTCTCGAAAGTTTTTTTTTTTTTTTTATGTTATCGTGCGAAAGATTTTCAGAATTATCAACAGATGGGGCCAGCGTCGCCTTTTCCGTTTGACGTCAGAGATGACCTCATTTAATCGGCGTTTAATTATCGCTGGCGAATTTTTAATCCTGCGCGAAATAAAAATAAAATCCTGGAAAATCCAAAAAATTGGTGCGAACCGAAAAAAATTTCCGAATTTTCTTATCGACCAGGCGAATTTTTTGGGGGAATTTTTCGACGATGGAACTCGAAATGTGAGGCGCTCGCGCATTCTCAAGGTTGCAGATTTTAACACTCACTCGCGCTTTACGTTTATCACGTGATCAAAAGTGTGTGTGTGTGCCATTTGGAGGTCATGAACTATAACCTTCGAGTAGAGCTGCAGAACAGGAGTGGATGAACGAAATATTTTTTTTTTTTAAAAAAAAGAATAATAATAATAAAAAAAAATAGAAATCGGGGCGAAGGTAGGACGGAGGAGAGAATCAAGTTTAGTGGCAACGAGTATGAAAGCGTGTGGTTGTTGGTAGTTGTTGTGGTCAGCGGTAGCGACGCAAAGGTTCCCCCCGCGCCCGCGCGCAGCTCAAAGGAATATAATAATAATATTACATGTGTGTGACAGTGCGCGTACGGCGAAGTGTGTTGCTCGCCGCCTCTCACATTTGCTCTTTCCACGAGAAGTGCACGGTATAAGGGTATATTCGTTCGAATGGGTCGTACGCCGATGCTGCTGCATTTTTAAGCCTAACGATAACATTTTTGATCGGGACGGAAGTAATTATTTCGTCGTCGCAATTCTGCTGGACGTATTCGAGGAATTCGAGCGAGGTACGAAGAGTGAACTAACATTACAAAGGTGACGTATCGAAACTAATTCATTAATTCGATATTACTACATTTCGTTGTTGGATGTAAAAATCTCGAGCTTTCGTCATTAGTATTTAAATAACCTTCAACCTTTTTTTTTTGCTTTTTTTTTTCCTTCATTATTTTTGCCACCTCACGAATGCATGGCGTAATTTTGTTCCGTCTCGCCTTATTCGTCTCGGGACGAACTAGTTCCCCCTCCCCAATGTGTCTTTAAAATATTATTTGATATTAATTCATTTGTATTTGTCAAAATTAATAATAATGAAAGTGTGAAGGAAAGATTAATACCGTTCATCTGTGTGTACACTGTAATGTTTCGCGTTATTTATCTTAACCTTTTCAACTCTGGTCGGAAAGGGTAGGCTGGATTTTGGTTAATTATGACGCCACACACATGGTCTTGTACGGGGTTGATCCGCGGGTGGCGCTGCGATGTCAACCAGGTTTACTCGCCCGCGCTAATGTATAGTCCTATTAATGAATGGAGTTGACAATAAATTGGAAGGTGAGGGAGAGAGAGAGAGAAAAAAAATAATCAAGTCTTAAAAATAAAAAAAGCAGAGTGTACATGTATAGGGGCCTCGTAATGATAACAGGTACAAAAACAAAATCTAATCTACACGGCGTCCGGAAAAAAATCGAACTCATTTGAATTGATATTCAGTCTTTTTTTAATGATATAAATATTTGAAAGACACATGGAAAAACTTTTTTTTTTATTAAATTTAAATTCTGTGTTTAAAAATATTACGTTGAAGCCAACGAATGGGATGAATTATTCGATTAAGTCGAATTTGCTCGTTTTGCTGCGTGTGTTGACACAGATTATAACAATTAAATAAAAAAAAAAATGAAATTCTTTAAAATAAAATTTTCATGTATCATTGAAATACATAATATAAAGATTTAATAGACTAATTCAGTCGGGTTCGTTTTTTTCTCGAACACCGTGTATAGGAAGAAAAAAAAAAAGGCTTAACACGAAGAAAATTCGCAAAAACTGATCTGAAAAATTATAACTAATAATAATAATAATTAAAAAAAAAATTAATTAATTAAATTTGACATAATTAATGAGACGAGTTTGTAATTAATTGTCGCGAACGAATTAACCCGTTCATTATTGCATAACGTCGAATTTATTCGGAATTTAAATTTTTTTCTGTTAATTGTCAGGTAGAAGAGGTAAGGGGATAGGAAATGTACGATAGAATATACATAACCTTTTTTTTTTTTTTTTAATTTTTTTTTTTTTTTGGGAAGAGGAAAAAAAAAAAAAACACAACAAAACAAACGAGCTAAATCATCGAGTACGCCATTTTGATGAAGGTGGTAAATTGCAACCACCCTCCAACTAATATTGAGAGAATGAGGTGGTAAATTATGAGGCTCCACCCAACCAGCATAGAAAAAAAAATACCTAAATAATAATAACGAAAAAAAAAAAAAAGAGTTGAGGTAAAAGGTGGGTCGTCTAAAATTCAAGGCCGATGCGTAATAAGGTGGGCGGGTGGGGGGTCGGGGTGGGGGTTGAAAGGTAAAAAAAAAAAAAAAAAAAATGATTGGTCTCCGGTTGGAAGACAAGTGCAGCGAAGTTACAAAATGTACGAAAGCTCATTCACGCTTCTTCATTTTTCAAAAAAAAAAAAAAATGTTGGTTGGCTTCTGTATATATGCAACAACCAAACCATGATGATACGTGTATTATAATGAGGCAAGGAGAAGGGAGGAGGAGGTGTATCATTATTATTATTATTACATGATGTATAAGGCTTGGGTGATAATATTATGTACCTATATGGAGAGCGAGAGAGAGAAAAAAGTTGATTGTTTTTCTAGCCAGGCAGCGTCGATTGAGGTCAGTGTACACTGCGTCCTCTCGTGTGTCCCAACCCCAAAGATCTACTTTTTTTCTCTCTCTCTCTTATGCAATATCACTAACGAAATGCATTTGGAACTCTTTTTCTACGGTGATTTCCTGTTCACGTCTTCCATCGCTCACACACCTCACCTGTTTTGCTTGTTGGAGGGGTTTTTTTCTCTCTTCTTTTTAAGTGGTCCTTTTTTTTTTCTTTCTTTTTTGAATTTCGTCCTTGATTTTTTTTTTAAACGAACTCGAGACGTTAATAAGGTCGCAACCTTAGCCAATCAGCGCAGGGTGAAATGTTGATACAACGAATGTTTTGTTAGCACGAATTTTAGCAAATTTGGAATTTTTTACGTAAAGTATTTTTTTTTTCTTAAAATTATATTACGGTATTTAGACCGCGTTTCGGGTCTTAGGATTCTTAGAAAAAAAAAGGGTTCTAGGCGAAATACGCTTTTCTCTAGGTCTTCTCTAGGTACCCAATTTATTTAAAGGTAAATTAACAGATATTCAGCGTATTGATTGAGAAGACTTTAATTTGTTTGGTTAAAAATTAGTTTATTTACTACGGTAATTAATTACGGTAGATATTGTATTTGACTATTTAAAAATAATTTGAGCATCAATTAATTCAAGTACATGTACAGTACACTTGAAATTTTCGATACGTTCCCAACTTCCCAAAACAAAAACGGTTTACCATAAGGAAACTACACTGCATAGTATGGTAACGCAACCTCGTTAAATTTTCTATGAGAAAAATTGTTTTTTTAAAATTGTAAATATTTCGGATAAAAGGGCATTAATATGGTTGTTTAACAATGGTTTATTAACTAGTTAAATAGACTTACTGTGAAACCTCTGCACCGAGACCACCGTTGGAACCGAATAAAAGTGGTCTTGAAACGGAGGTGGTCTTCAAATAGAGTTTGAAAAAATACAGAATGTAATTTTATTTTTATGCTAATGCATTAAAATTTTAATTTTTTGGTTAACACAAAATCATCGTCTGCGAGTGCGCAGCAAAACTACTGCGCAGCATCTCCGTGGTCTTATAATAGAGACCTCCATTGAAAATGGTTGGTCAAGGTCTTGTGACAGAGGTGGTCAACTATTGAAGGCGCATTAACGTAGGAAAAGTATTGTTTACGTTTGAAGATTTTGGTCGATATTTGAGGTGATTTAAGACTCGATTGTGTATTTAATTGAGGTAGGTTTAATTAAAGTAGTATATTGATTCGAAAAATTTTTGGATATTTTTTTAACGAATAATATTTTTAATTTTCGTTTTATCAATTTTTCTTGTCGAACAAAGAAGTTTTTGTTTGTAAATTATTGAGTACATGTAATAGTATTAATTATCGAAATATGCCAAAAAAAAAAAAAAAAAAAAAATTATGGGAGATAATTGACTGATTATTTTTTTAAGGTGTTATTTCGTATGTCGTTTTTTTTTTTTTTACTTTGAGGGATGGTTGGCTATTTATTTAGGTTGATATGTCAAAGTGGGTGACCCGTTATCGAGAAGGTCATTGCGACTGATTGTTTATTATTTTTAGCCAAATTGAAGGGGAGAATTAAAAGTTTTTATTTTATTTTTTTTAATTTTTGAGGGTAATTGACATATTTATTTTTATTTTTTTTTTTTAATAGTGATTCGAAAATTATTGGGCAGGGCCGTTCTAAACGCTCGGTTAATTCACAAAAATAAAAAGAATTATAATATAATTTTTTTATTTTAGATTTATTAAAATTCAAGTGAAAATCGATAATGTTAAAAGGTGTTGACATTATAGTAACTTAAAAATGATAATGAAAATTTGATTATTCTTTTTCCTTTACCTTGACATTTTTTTTTTCAGAATAAACTTCAGAATGTTTTTTTTTTTTTTTAGGCGAAATTTTTTTTTGTCAATATTTAGTTTTTTGAAAACGGATTCAAGTTTGAAGGTAGTGGATAGGTGGAAAAGTCACGAAAGGTCAAGTTTTGTTAGTAAGCGCTTTTATTATATTTTTTTCCCCCCCCCTCTATTATTTGTTTTTTTTTCTTTTTTTCCAAGTGGTTTTTCGCCGAGTCTGTGGAATGTGCTCCACATTTTGCTCTTTCGCTGCTGCGTATTATACCAAAACGTAGTACGGTGGCTTTTCGTGCCGAAAAAGAAGAGATAATATTGGCCACCGACCCTGCCTACCTGCCAAACGCACTTAACCCCTACGCAAATACCCTTTTTTTTATATACTATACAGTATAATATATTATATATTTTTTTTTCCTTTTACACACACTCAATCGACGTCGTTTCCGCAAAATGCCAGCGACATAAAAAGAGAGAGAGAGAGATATCTTTTTACCTTTCAATCCCTCGTATATCATGAGATTTAATTTCGGAAAAAAAAGATTTCATTCCTTATAATAAACCTCATTCGAAAAAATTAATGATGTTATTAACGGGCGTAGATGACAATAATATTAGATAATAATAAGCGTTTGATGAAATCTTGTTTCGATTTTGTATTTTTATTTTTTTGGTTTGATTGAATATGGGGTTTGCAGCGAGAAGCGAAATCCGAGTTGAGGGGCGTGAAGCGATGATGAAGTCTTAAAGTGCTTTAAAATGTAGAAATTATTTACTGAGTCGGAGGTGGTGTTTGATGACAGGAAAGCAGCTGTTGATAGAAAATGTTTATTAGGTTTCAAAGACTGGAATTGAATTGGACAGCAGATGCCGAGCTCATTTTCAAATCAAATTTTGTTTGAACGAGTAGCTTCAAGTTCGTACAATTTCAATCTGTGAAGACTGTAATTACGAGAATATTTTCTAACGACGGCTTTATTTATTTTTTAATTTATTTAATTGAAGCTAATTTAATGAAACTATTCATTTTAATTAGTTAAATAAAAGGTTATTTAACTCATCAAATTATTATTTTTTTTTTTTTATAAATTTTACGCTAAATAAACTTACTGTTATTTCTAATTTTTTTTTTTCTTTTTGAGCGTTCGTAAGCTACGGTAGCAATAAAAGTTAGTGTTTACACCGCGAATCGGGTTTTAGTAGAACCAATTCTGTCAAATCGTTTTTTACCGCAACCTATTGCAGTAATCTGGTTTTAGCGAAAACGTTTCCAACGAAAACTAGTGACATTGTGACGTCACTTTCACAATTCTCCAAAAAAAAAAAAAAAATTGCTTTTGATATTCTTTTCAAAAATAAATACTGTACTGTACTGTACTGTAAATAAAAAATACCTTTGCTTTTCTTATGAAAAATCAGAGAGAAGTTTTTTGGTGGAAACAAGTTTGCAGATGGCGAAGCTAGATTGAAACCATCTTAGTTGTCACATGTTGACTTTTATAAATTCTTTTAAGTTTTGATTTTGATCTAAATGTTGGTTTCCGTAAATTTTTGAGCATTTTAATTGTGTTGTCCCCAAAAATTGCTAAGTCTGTAATGTATTGTAGTGCTTACCTACTGTAGCTGTAATCGATGACTATACAACGCATGAAGCTTATTGCATTATTTATTTTTTAATTAAGCATCCATTGGTTTTTTTTATTATTATTTTTTTTTTTTGTGATTTAAATTTAACATGATTAGGCTAGAGAAATATAGTTTCGATTGCAAAACTTTGGATCTCTCTTATTTTATTTTTAAATTAAATTCGAAGAAACGGTAAATTTTTAATAGTTTTATCTTTTAATTCGCATCAAAGTTTTATGTTGCTTGCGCTTGGATCTATCGAGTGTAAAAAAATGGCTTAACAAATTTTTTTTTGGGGAACTTTGTACGGAATGCGCAAACACAATAATTTTAATTTACGGTTATTATAAATTAAGTTGTTTGACATTTTTAACTTAATAATTCATTATTTTAATTTTGAATTACATTTATACGTCATTATTGTAACAATTGATTGGACTAATATTTCATTAACACTTGAAGTTGTAATTTAATGCAAACTTTTGTTTTATTCAAACCTAAATCTATATTGAGCCCACCTGCTTCTTTCAAACTCGTTGAAATTTTGATCGAGTTTTTGTTTTTTTTTAAAGTAAATTTGTTTTGTTGCCATCAAAACATGAAATTAGAATGAATTTAGGATAAAGTTGAATTTTTTTGGAGGATTTTATTATTAAAAATTACAGCATACATGTATTTAAGATTATATAATGAGGAAATTTCGAATAAATTTACTGTTCCTTGATTTTAAGTTTTTTTTTTTTGTGAATTTTATTTGAGAAAATGAAATTTATTTTATTGATTAGAATTTTTTTTATTGATATTAAATACAGTAATTAGTATTTATTTGGGCGAACTTCCGTTAAACGGTTTGCGAAACCCAACTTTAAGAGACTCAAAAAATGCAAAACCTATTATCTATAATCGAATCTCTTAGATATTTAATGGAAAATGGAATGTAAAACGTTAGAGGTTAACGATGTCAGTTTTTTTCTTGAATCTAGATCCGTCAAGTAACGTAACAAAAAAAAAAAAAAAGAGGGATGGAAGGAAAATGTGACCGAATTTTGGAAAACATAGTTTAACCTAACCGGATAGCAACAAATTAATTATTTACCGGAGTAAGGTTAATTTTTATTTCGCACTTGTTTCAACTCGTCCAATTTATTTCTTTATTAAAGTTATTTCCTTTACTAAACTACGTAGAATTATTGATAATTCGTAGACCATTGTAATTTTACTAATATTCGAACCCGGTAGTAAGTCGTACTTATTGGCGCAAAATTTCTATTGGTGATTTTTATCCCGATTTCAACTTTGCTCTTTTTGGTTTGGGAGATCGAGTTAGCAGTTGAGTTGCTAGTAGATCCATTTCCACGTTGAACAACTGCGCGGAAAAAAAAAAAATTTAATCATCTTTTGAGGGAAAAATTCAACACGAGCAAATAACTTTCGCTTAGTTGACGTGAGGTAATTTTCGAAATAGAATTTAATTAAAAATATTTTATATTAAAATTTAATTTTATATAAAAGTTCTGGATTATGTGAAAACACGGAGATCCTTCCATTAGGTGGTTGGATCTTTTGCCAATCTCATATTTTCATAATTAAATATTCGTACAGTGCGTTATATTTTTATGATTCGATGGAAAGACTGTCAATAATTTTCCAAGGTAGTTTTATTATTTTCGAAAAAGTTCACTTAAAAAAGTTGAAATCTAGGTCACGGACCCAAGTAGTTTGTTTATTTATTTGCACATGGAAAGGAATATTATAAACTTTTTAAGAAAAGGGATAATATTATATTTTCATTGCACACTTTCAACACTGTATGTGTTGTGTTTTTTTTTACGTATTGATTTTTTTATTGGTATATTTTGTGCATAAAAATTGGGTGGGGAATTAAGTATCTTAAACGGCAGAATGGGGTTAAAAGGTAAACTGTAAATCAGATGCAAAGTGATGTTGGAGGTAAGATTATCCGAGTTAACGATTCGGCGAGATGTTGGCTTACCTTACGACTCATTGGTTTTTCGCTCGGTATACACATTTCAAATCTTTTTTTTAATTAATTAATTTAATTCGGGATGATTGGAATAATTATATTCGCGAAAAGTGATTGCCCTTCAACATTTTTTTCCCATCTCTTTTTTGATTTTGGTGTTAATAATCTAGACGTCAAATCATTTGATCCAAAAATTATTAGGGCAAAAATATTTGTTAGGCATGCTTCGCAAACTTTTTCTATGACTTGGTTATTATTATTATTATTAAATGGTAGAGATGCTTATCAGAAAAAAATGTGTTAGACGAAATTGATTTTTACTTTTTTTTTTTTTATTTAGGTGACATTTATTTCGCTTCCATCAAATCTTTTTTTTTTTTGGCACTCGATAGAAGAGACATAAAGAAGAATACAACCGATGAACTCCAAATGGAAGGTCTTGGAGCCAATTGAGAATACAGTAATTATTATTATTACGTTATATTTTTTGTTAGTTTTAATTTTTAAAATATTTTTTTTTTCTTCGAATTATTTTAGAAGTTGTAAAGTAGGAAACGGAACTGCAGAAAACTTTGGACGCAACAATTTTTGGTGACGTTGTCCACGCGTTACTCTTTGGTGAATGTGACAGTTAAACGCGAAGAAGAGTATAAACCCGAAAGTAAAAAAAAAAAAAAGTCAACGAGACTTGAAAAAAAACTTTTTCTAGAAACAAAAAATGTTTAACTATTGTTCTCAACTTTGCGTTGGGGTTTTTGGGACTTTTTCCTCAGTGGCACCTTATGTGGTGGCCACTTAGTGGCGATGACTCCCGCCAACACGATCGAATTAGATGACCTGTTGGAAGTTTCAATTAACCACCAGAAACCACGCCGCGATCATTGTAATATCTATAACCAACAGCAGCAGCGACATCAAATCAGAGAAAAAGGTACAAATCATTCGAAAGTGAAACTCGAGAGGAATATTATGTCAGCAGCATCAACCGATGTAGATGCCAACAATTACAAGAATCAAAATAGTTCAACTTTTCAATCTGCGTTAGTGCCTCTCGAATCCAATTCTCACGCTTCGTCTACTGTTGCCATCGCGGTGACATCTATGCCCAATAATACAAACTCAGGTCAAAAAAAAGCTGTTGGGTAAGTCGTATAGCGAGAAATAATAATTATTTTTATGACACTTTTCAAACGCTGATGAAACTTTGAAATAATATTACCTTTACTCAGTTTGCGCAATCTGATTTTTTATTTCGCACGTTTTTTTTTTTTTTTTAATAAGTAAGCAGGTTTTACTGTTAGATACAGTATTATGTTAAATTCAATAATTCATGTTTTAGTGCTTGTGTTTTTTCGAAAACTGATTAATGTTTTTATGCTCTTTCCCTCCTGAAGAGTTTCCAAAATTGGTTGACCTTTGCATCGAAACGATGTTGGCTGACGTTCAATTTTTTCTGGTGGCTACCTTCATTTTATAAATTGAGATTACAAAATGTCATCAGACATTTTTTTTTTATTGCGTGACCTTTCGAGTTGAAATTAATTAATAAATTATCTCAATAAGAGCATGATATTAAGGCAGTCTCTAATGTTTGAGGGCAAAGGAGTGTCAATTGTTTTTAAAAAAAATATTACTCGGAAAAAAATCGATTTCTAATAAACTATTGATTTTGATTTTTTTAAAAAAGAATTGTATATTTATCACATTGTAATTTTAATTTACGTTCTTAATTGCTACATTGCGACCATGAAACTGTAAAAACAGTATCTTAAGCTTAGGTGTGTATTACACTTGTTCTATTTTCTGGATTGCTAATTAGAAATCAATCAAGTATATTATTTAAGGAGGTCAGTGAAGAAAATCATTTAAACAGTAGATAATTTTTTATTCTCTAATTTTTGTACTGTTTTATCGATTTATACGCAGGATAAGAATGTAATTTATTTCAAAGTTGATTCTTCAACGCAGTGTTTATTTTCAATATTTTGTTTTTATAACAATACTCTTTAATTTTTTAGTGCAACCAGGTGGATGCCGCTGTTGCCAAAGGATCCGTCTCATGGAAATAGTGGTGTATTAAAGATGGACTTAGAACGTAAACAAAGTTTCGATCTTTGTGTCGTTTGTGGCGACAAAGCTTCAGGTTGGGAAATATATTTTTAATTTACTTTTTTTTTTCTCTTCCGCTTTTAATTATTATATTTAATTGATTTTTAGGTCGGCATTATGGTGCAATCAGTTGTGAAGGGTGCAAGGGATTTTTTAAAAGGTCAATCCGAAAAATGCTGGCATATTCCTGCCGCGGAAATAAAGACTGTGAAGTAACCAAACATCATCGAAATCGATGTCAATATTGCCGTTTGCAAAAATGTCTTAATATGGGCATGCGATCGGACTGTGAGTTGGTCTTCTAAATGGTTGCTATAATACAAATTTCTTACTCGTTTATCTACGTTTATAGCTGTGCAATCTGAAAGAAAGCCATTAGATAATAGGGAAAAGTATAAATCGTCTTCCAGTCATGGCGGGGGTTCAGGATTTATGGGATTTGGCTCGAGTTGTTCTACACCAAATCAGAAACTTTTTACCCGAAAAGAAATGTGTAGCCCACTGGCTGCAGCTGCCTCTTTTATAGGAGAAAAAGTAATTTGATAATGATGATCAAATTAAGTTTATTTCTTCCAATCTGTTTTTATATTACAAGTACTCTTAACATGTGCAGTCAAAATTTACTAAGCTTAAATGAAACATTTTTTTCTTCTTTCAATTAACGGAGAAAATGTTTCGTTTTATCTTCCTATATAAACTGTTAACGTTTGATCATTAAGCATTTTGATTCATTTTATCTAGAATTCTTAAAATTTTCGTTGTTGCAGGGGCAGTTACAAAGTCGTACAGCTGCACTCCTTAATGCTCAACTGTTGGAAAACATGGCAAATATGCCCAACACCGATTTGAGCACTTTGGCTAGTGTCGTCACAACTTTAGCTACTATGGGAAAACGTAGCGAAGGGCGAAATGGCCGGGACTCTGCAACCAGTCCAGCGCAAGAGGACGGCGATACAGCGTCTGGCGGCGAATCGGATGGCGGTACAAGTGAATCTAGGGAGAAAATCATAATCAGTCGTGCCTTCGACACAATGGCTAAAGCTGTTCAGTCTCAAAACGTCCACATGCAAGACTCGGTAAATGCTTTATAGATTTACGGCGTTATTAATAATTTTACTTTAACGATTAACGCTTTTGTAGAATTATGGAGCCGAGGGAATGGGTTTCAATTCTGATCAGGATGATTCGGATACGCTATTTGAGATGGAAGGTCCTTTAATATTGGACAACCATGTGCCCTTCAATTTAAATGCCCCTAGTCCAATGCCTACTTATCTGAACGTCCATTATATTTGCGAAAGCGCTTCTCGTCTTCTTTTTCTTTCCGTTCATTGGGCTCGTTCTATTCCCGCTTTTCAACTGCTTTCTAACGAAGTGCAGTGCAGCCTAATCCGTGGTGCCTGGTGCGAATTATTTGCTCTTGGATTGGCACAGTGTTCTCAGGTGATGAACTTAGCAACTATACTAACAGCTATCGTCAGCCACTTGCAAAACAGTGTTCAGCAAGGTAAAACTTTGAAAGATTCAAGTAATAACGATCATTATTGAAACAAATTTACTTTAGACAAACTGTCACCAGCCCGTGTTCGACAGGTAACGGAACATATTTGCAAACTCCAGGATTATGTAGCGTTAATGTTAAGGCTGCAGGTAGACGAGCACGAGTATGCATATTTGAAAGCAATTGTGTTGTTTTCCCCTGGTAAATATAAGTGGTTTTTTTTTTGTTTTTTTTTTTACATTTTTGGGTTTTTAATTTAGAATTGTTTTTTTGTTTTTAAAGATCATCCTTCATTAAGTAACGCTAGGCAAGTTGAAAAGTTTCAAGACAAAGCTTATAGGGAATTGCGTTCATATATCGGGCAGACATTCCCGGATAATCATGATCGTTTTCCAAAATTGTTATTAAGGTGAAACCTTAAATCATGTATAATTTTATTAGTTTATTAATTTCAAATATTGTTTTAAAAATTAAGATTACCTACCTTGAGATCTCTGCAATCTAACATTATGGAAGAACTATTCTTTGCTGGACTGATTGGAAACGTTCAAATTGAAAACATTATTCCTTATATTTTAAGGATGGAAACTAGTGATTATACTCCCAACTTAGGTAATATTTAAGATCATTATTAATTGTTTATTTTATTTATCAATGAAGCTGACCTTGGTTTGCTTATAGACGACCTTTCGCCTTCCGATAGCATGGAAGTGAACTCGAGTTTAAGAACCTAAACAAGATAGATTGACGTGAAATTGTTTTGTCCATTTCTTACAATATCGCGACTGCAGCAGCTGCAAATGTGGATACCAACTTTAACGCAAAAATCAATTGTCTTTTTTACAATACGCTTGGATACGTCGAAATGTTCAAGTCACGGAAGACCGATTCGTGAACGAAAAACAAAATGAAGACTGACATAGGATCATCTCGAAAATAAATAGCAAGCATCTCGTGTACAATATGTTTTTAATTGACGACATCGTAGGGCGAGCCTACTAAGCTGCATAATTTTATAAGCAAATATTTCCGGATTTGTGCAAAAGAAAAATAACAAAAAAAGTTATATGAGTTCTGTGTAGCCATTTTAGATCAAAAATGGATATGAACATAATTTATATACTATAGTATATAACTACAAACAGAAGATGATGGCAAATTCTTATATATTTTAGAACGTCAACAACATTTATTGTGTTCGTGTGAAAAATTGAAAAACGCGTACAACGTTCAAATTCTCACGCGGGTTTGATTTTTAAAAGAAAAAATTCTTTTTTTTCCTAAAAAGATGATTTTATTTATTCAATTATCTTCTTTTTTTTATTGAAAAGAAAAAAGATAAGAGAATTTTAATTAACACTTCCATCTCCTTTCACCTGTTTTTGTCACGTTTTCTTTTAATTATTGTGTACGATAGGCACAAATTTAAGAAAAGAAAAAAAAAATTAATTATTAGATTTGACATAATATTAAGTAGGTGGACTTTCGTCCAATAATTAAAGATAATAGTAGTGATAATACTTATTTAAATAATTATTATGAAGATACGAAAAACTTCTAAAATGTTGTTTGTTGAGTGAGAAATTTTATATTTATTTTAGTTTTTTTCTGGAAAAAAAAAATAATGTTTTTATTTGTTAATAATTTTATCCACGCTTTTATTTTCTTTTCATCACGCACCCACAATGACATTTTTCCTTCCAATCTTTTAATCATTCTTATATTTCCTGAAATTCTTTTTAATCCATATTTTTTCCCTCTCCATCCATAAAACAACAAAAAAAACCGGTGATGTTTAATTAAAACGAAAAATGTTTTTTTTTAGAGTATTTATTAGTTTATTAATGTTTCAAAGAATTTTTCTTAATTCATTTTATTGCAAAATTAACACAAACAAAATAAAAATATAAAAGTTTCATAAGAGAATAAAATATCTATATTAATATGCTGCTTTATCGTGCGATCAAGGATAAGGATTTAATGGAGCTCCTGGTCTCTATTCCGATAATGATAATGAAAGAAACGCGCTCCATAAAACTGA
>JAQGAZ010000460.1:0-60983 GCA_034692225.1 Polydesmus complanatus | reverse complement strand
CCTCGACTTTCGCACATTCGACTTTCAACAAATTTTCAGGAACCAATTGTGTGCGAAAGTAGGGGGCCGCCTGTATTCATTTATTGCTCTCTCCTGAACATGTTGTACGGTTGACCGATGGTCATTTTGTTCGATTTGTTTTTGGTGCGCACGACTAAATGCAACGACGTGGCGTAGTTTCCGGCCATGTTTTCACGGCATATTGAGGAATTTTTTTTGTTGTTGTTGTTGATATATTATTTGCCATCTAAATTTTTTGGGTTTAAAAATGATGATTAGCTCGCTTTGTGCATGATGAAAAGGGTTGATTTTGTAGCACGCGAGAAGCAGCCATCATTCTATCGGATGGAATTGCACGGATGATCCGAGCATTTGACATTTGCACGTCTGCCCTCGTTTAACTACCGCAATATCAACGATGAAAATTATTATCCGCAACCAATTTGCCACACATTTCGCTTCCGCCCACTCTTCGTGGTTTTGCTAGTTAAAAAGAGCGTGGATAAGATAGGGGGGAATATTAATGAGCTGGTTAATTAGACTACCGGAATGATAAACAAAGCTCTGGTGGGATTGCATATTGTTTCTCTCTTCATTTATATTTCCACCGCGTAAAGCGAGGGAAACATTGTCAATAAATCGTATTTTTCGAAGAATTTGACTTATTGGGAAATTTCGAATCTGCTTAATTAGAATACATTGCTGTAAATTTTGTTAAAGTGACGACTAGTGCACTCGTTTTTGCTAGTTGAAAGCTTAGAAAAAGACATTAACGAGCTGGTTAATTAGACTACAGAAATGATCAGCAAAGCTCTCTCGATTTATTTACCGTGTAAAGCGAAGGCAACATTGACAATAGTAATAATTATTATTATACTGTACTGGAGAATTTTGTTTACTTGAAATTTCGCAATCGGCTTTAAATAATAATTAAAACAAATACTGTAGCTGGAAATTTTTGTTAAAGTAACGAGTAATGCGATCGTTTTATTAAGACCTCGGTTAACAAGCTGGTTAATTAGGCTACCGGAATGATAATTAAAAGCTCCCTTTAGTTTATTTATGCCCAGTGAAAGCGTCAGAAACATTGACAATGCGCTAGAGTTTTGGTAGAATTTTGTTTACTGAAAGATTTCACAGTCAGTTTTAAATACATGTAACTAAAACAAATAGCTGGGAATTTCATTAAATTGACGAGTAATATTATTAGTTTTACGGAGAATTTCGCGCTAATGATGTTCGTTTCATAGAAGTTTTTGCTGTGTGTTCATTTGTTTATTTTCTTTTTATGATTTTAAGAATACATGGAGTAAATTAAAAAGGAATTTTTTTTTGTTTAGTTAACTAGATAGAATAGGATGCTATTTGCGCACAGTTTTTTTTAAATATTATTACAGTATTATTATCCTAAAAAAAAAAAAAAAGCTATTCAACAGGCAATGGAGCGTCATTTAGCGTGTTATTATTACAAGAAAGTGGTATGGCCTTTGTTCACTTTTTTTTGGTTTATTTACCGTATAATGGAAGAGGAAAAAATATGGATTTTAGTAAAAAAAAGAAAAAAACAAGTTTGTCACTTCCTGGAATTTTGAGTCACCATATATTTTTTTTAAATGTTTATACCGGTATAAAAAAAATAGTTCGTGAGTAAAAATCTTTTTATCGACTCGGAAGAAGTTAAAATGGTGTAGTTTGTGTTTGGTTAACGGTTTTTTTTTTTTTTTGATGGTTGATTTTTGCCGTTGCTTTCTTTTTATTCTTGGAACCTCGATCGACCTTGTTCATCGATTGGAAACTTTATTTTATTTGACGTTTTCCTATTCTCGTAGCTAAATACTATATGTGCGATAAATTTTGTTTAACAGGTCACGAAAATATATTTTTATTATATTTTTTTAAAAACTTTTTTTTCTTTTAGTAAGGAAAAAAATATTTACACGTGCAAGTTCGGCATTTACCGTCAGGAGGCGTTCACCGCTCTACTTCTGACGGAAGAATTTAATTTATATTGACATCAATCGTTTTCTGACTTCCTCGACTACTTCTGTAAATATAGAAAAGTGCGTT
This sequence comes from Polydesmus complanatus, assembly GCA_034692225.1. Classification (NCBI taxonomy): domain Eukaryota; kingdom Metazoa; phylum Arthropoda; class Diplopoda; order Polydesmida; family Polydesmidae; genus Polydesmus; species Polydesmus complanatus. The sequence continues at coordinate 58,916 of JAQGAZ010000460.1, read as the reverse complement.
GAGATAAAAAAAAAAATAAAAATTCTCGTTTCTTATATTTTTTTCTTTTTTCTTATTTTATCCTGATAAGTGACAAATGTACGTTTTTTCGTGACGAACGCCATCTTTTTTGTGTGTGTTTTTTTTTTCTTCTTCTTTTCCGAAAAATATTTCTCTTAGTTTGCGCAGTCAGCAGACGCAGGGTCACGTCAATATCAATAGCTTTTACCGTGTTTTTATATTCCGTAAATACATTTATATATTTTTCTCCCCAACTTTTTCAAATCTTGTTTTTTCAACGAAAAAACATGGAAAAAGTAATGCGGTTGCACGCCAGTCGCAGAGGTGTTAGAAAAGGTCAAGTAAGCGCCATCATTCGGCATCTTTCAACGTCCATCATTTTCGAATAAAATTCGTCGAAAAAAAAAAAAAAAAAGTAGGCTTCTGTCTGGTTTGATATTACGAACCCTAGCGACGAAATAGCTAAAGCTAAAAATTCGATTTCGATTGAGAAAGGGCATCGGTCAAAGCGTTTGGTCAATTATGACGTCAGCGCTCAGGGAAGTGGCGCTCCATCTCTCTGCGGACTCTGGGGGGGAGAAAAGTGAATAATCGTAAACCGCGCCCACTCGAAAGTTTTCTAGTTTGATATCCACATTTTGGCGAACATCCCATTTTTCGAAGTTGGTGGATAAGAGAATTGGGGAAAGGAAGCGATGCGCGGTCGACGACTTCCGCCGCCAAGTTTTGTTATAGACGCAGGCGCGCTTTGGAAAGAATCGAAAGAGAGAGAGATGAGTGCGAGTGGGTGGGCGCTGGAGTAATGGGAGGGAATTGCGATTGGCATACCCATTATTTGCATAATTGGGGGAATCCTCTTGAGTCTTAAGTTCGTTTGTTGTTGTCGGTGAAATTTTTCCTTTTCTCCTCACGCGCGCTCTCTGCTGCTGCTTCATCTTCTTCTACTTCTACTACACATGCGCATAAATGAAAATAAGCTTGAAGGAGTCAAAAGTGGCGCTTGACTGAGTGAATAAGGGATGTGGAATGGGTGGGGGGCGGGGGGATGGGTGGGTTTTACAAAGATGAGGAATAAGAACTTAAGAATGATTGAGTGGTCGAGCCGCGTAAAAGTTGAAATGAATTTATTTTGAGAGAGACAGAAAAGACGGAAATATAAAAATATATATATTTTAAATTTCATTCCATATAATAATAAGACTTAGTACCGGTATATACTATAATATATTATTTTTTCTGGAAGGATAGAAAATGTTTTAATATTTTTGACAGTGCCACGCGTTTCAATTTGCGAATTTCAATCAATTGAAGCGCCCTGTACACTCTCGCGCGTGGTTTGTATGGGGAAAAGTTTCTTATTTTTATTTTTCTGAAAATGGTTTGGGTTTTTTTTTTTCTCCCTACTTGTTTACAATTTTACTTCGGGGACTCTTTTAAAAGATTACTACAAAATCTGTTTACCAGAGTGCTCCCCCCCCCCTCCAATTTTTTCTATTCCTCCTCTCTCGACTGATTTAGTTTGACGATGAAAATCAATCTGCTAGCGCCATTGATCATAGAATAGCAGTAGACGGAAAAGCAGATATTTTTTCCCTTCCCATTATAATATACGAGAAGGTGTATGATTTTATGAGACGGGGAGAGAGAGATAGAAGGGATTTCTCAGCCCACAGATTATCAGCCATCATTCTATTTTATTTTATTTTTTTTCGTAGATAAATGTAGGTTTTTCTAGCTCTTAAATAGAATTTCACCTGCTACCCGACCAATTTTCGTCAGAAATTTTGAAATTTTATTTCTCGTTGCTATTGGAAATGCGAAAATATGGTTAAGAAGATGGAGGCCTCCATCGACGTAACGGTTGGAACCTCAGGATGGGGGGGATTCTCTCCAGAATTGCTACATCGAATAATCTATCGTAATATTTCCTGTTTCCAAATACTTTATTGAAGTAGTTCCTTCCCTATCTTTTTTTTTTAATATGTACTGTACATGTATATAAAGTTTTGGGTCTCGATTTTTCCACTTGTCGTTGCGCGTGAATGAGAATTAAGGATGACACTTTGTACGCCGATCGGGAATGCCCCCTGGTGGTTAGGAAAGACAGGAAGGAAGGAAGGAAGGAAACTGTTTAGTAGTTTAGGCTTTGAGGGATGGTGTGGCGTTTATTGGTTAGTTTGACTCGGATGAAGCGCGCTGATGGTTGCGCGAAGAGACTTGGAATTGAGGTGCAAGCGCGCATTTCACTTTTAATTTGCGCGCTCGTTGAACGGGTGGGACGAAGTAGTGAGGGATAGGGAGAGAGAGAGAGAGAAAACGTCGATATTTCGTCGGTAGACATGGGTTTTTTATATATATATATATATTTTTAGTAGGTGGCGACGTCTACTCGAGTTAAATTCAAGTGTTAAGAGAGATTTATAAAGATGGAGAGCGAGGGAGAAGAATAGCAAATGCCACTTTGTGTTAAAGGAACATGTCAGATGTCAAATCCACCGTCGCCATTTTCTCTCGTGCACTCATCTTTTCTTTCTGTGTTTTTTTTTTTTAGATTTTTTTTTTACTCCTAAACTAGTCTCGTGATTTAAAGTGAGGATAAAATTCGTTTTTCTTGCGCTCCTCATCGAAGATATTTTTTTGAAAGTGAAGGAGAGGGAAGATGTAAGATGCAATTCTTTGATCTTCCTCCAATTTTAAGCCCCCTCTGCCTAAAATCCAACTCCTTCACTTTCTTCGATCTTTCCTTAAGAGATAGAGAGAGGCAGAGAGAGAGTGTGGGGGAAAAAAGCCGATATTCTATTTGGCAGCAAACAGCATTATCGCTATGTGATGGCTTTTCTACGCCAAAGACATCATTTTATCCATTTTTTTTTTATTATTTTATTTATATACACTCGTATTTATACATGTGGAGGATAAAAAAAACTTTTTATTAGAGAAATTCAAAGAGATTTTTTTTTTATTCTTTCTCTTCTTTCTCAAAATGTTTTTTTTTTTTAATATCGGGAGTTTTTGAGAAAAAAAAAAGTTAGCTTATGATGTTGTATCCGAAATCGATTGTGATGTTTGATTTTTACGATTATTATAGATCCATTCCTCTCCTATTCCTCTCTTTCCGTTTGACTTTTTCAATTTTTAAACCGTAGTTGAAAGAGATGGTGGTTTTTCTTTTCAAACTTTTTTTTTTTTTTTGAGAGAAAAAGCAACAAAAAAAAAATGTAACAATTTTTTTCTTTTCTTGCTTTTTTCGCTGTTTTTTTCGTATATTTTTTAAAGGTGATGTGTGTGTGTGTGCGGTTTGTTATGTTTGTTCGAAAATGTTTTTGGTTCGTTTATCACCAACTCTCATTATTTTGCGTAATTGTACATACTCGATCTGATAATTTCTCATTTGTTTTGGCATCAGATGGAGAAGTTGACACGCCGTTTCCCTTCCTCCCCCATCTCTTCTCAATTCTTCAGACGAACGGAAGTGCGCGCGTTGCTCGTGTAATCTCTTAAGTGGGGGAGGAGTGCGCTTAGAGACGAAATGGTGGGTGAGTTGATGGGAGTAGAGGAAAAGCATCAGTTTGATGTATCAAGTTGTCAAAAACCAATTTAAAATATTTAAGAAAAAAAAAAAATTGTTTATCTACTCTAGACGTTAAAAGTTCTCTCCTTAACGCTATTCAGTGATAATGACGTCATATTAAGGTTAACAGAAAATCTTCCAAAAAAAAAATAATAGTTACTCCACTTTTAATAATGAAATTCGGGACTCCTTACTTTTTTTTTTTTTTCACTAATTCATTTTTTAAAAGTGGGTGGAAGGGGAAGTGAGGAAAGGTCAGAAAAATTAACCCACATTAGCGAATATCTTCAATCGCTGAAATTGATTGGTGGGCGTGTCTGGTTCATTTGCATGTGACGTCACGTGAGTGGGTGGTTAGGTCATTATCTGAGCTTTAATTGACATTGCATTAAGCGCATTTAGTATTAAACAACGGCGTTCCCACTCTATGCAAGTGGATAATTGGCCAAATTATTGATGATGACGATACGCCGTTGCCACAGATTCTAATAAAGATGGCAGCACTTCCTCCCAACTACTCTCCCTCGCTCTTCCTCTCTCTCTCTATTTTTATCTGCCAACATATCCAGCTTACACGGATCTAGCCTTGTACTTTGCCACTCCATTTAGATGATTTGTTGCATAAAATATCAACGTTTGGACATCATAGCTTTTGTAACGTTGAAAATATTGTTTTTTTTTTGGTGAGGAGAAAAGCATTTTTTTTATTCACTTGTCATCGCGAGTGATGGATTATCATGAAATATGTTGCACGTAAAGCAGAACGAACACAAACGCACGTGTTGCGAGCATCGGCTGCACGCGATGCCAATGATTTGGACCGGCTCGCAAATAGAGAGAGGAGCCTTTAGCGGAGAGAGAAAGCGCGATGGTAGAAGATGATAAAATGAGAAAGAATTATTATATTTTTACATTTGTGAAGTGCGAGTAAAAAAAAATGGAGGCAGGGATTAGTTATCACGTTGTTGTATCGTGCAAAATTTCAATTTTTTAAGTCGGATTTGAGTGACAGCTGGGAAGGCCGACCACTAACTCCACTTACCTTTTCGCTATGACATTTGCCATCACGATTAACGTTTTAATTGCTTTTTAATACATCTGTCGGGAGATAAGCTCTTTTTATCGGTTAGCGTTTTTTTTTTTCTACTTTTTTCTCTTTTCTTTCTTTTCGTTTAAATTAATTGCGTTACATCCGCAAGCTGTTATTTTATTTTGACGTTTGCAGAATTTATTTTTCAAAAAAATTTATCTTAGTCTCAATGTGTGTGTGTGTTTTTTGGGGTTCTTCCTTTTAAGGTTAATAGCTACTATTGAGCTTAATGGATGTTTAAATTGGGCTTTCGATGAATTCATCAAAATGATTGATTGGATTAAATATGGCGCTGTCGTCGACCGCACGCGAACTCTTTTTTTTCTTCTCCCACTGATTCCCATAGAATAAAATAGGGGCTATTCTACTCCATCGTCATTTATTTCCCATATAAATATCGAGTTGCAAGTGCAGTTTTATAAACAGTTGCGCAGAATATTAGCTCTTAATGAAACTCTTTTTTTTTTTGAACGAATTTTATAAAATTTTAAACTGGTAATAAAAAAAAACGGGAGTCAATATTTTGTTAAAAAGTTATCTGAAAAATTCTGGCTTTGTGTACACACATTTTGTCTACTATTTTCGTCGAGTTTTCCTGTGTGTGTGTTTGGCGATGGATGACGTCACGTGACCTTGCGTAAGGGTTAAGGACCTTCGTTTAGAAAAAGATTCTTCTTCACTAACCCGCATTACCCACTTAATTGATTATGTGTGAGTAGCAGAAATGTGTTTGCGCACCTGAATCTCTTCAACTAACAAAATACACCGGGTGGGTGGTTATTATTTTTTTTTTTTTTGTCAAGTGAGAGATAGATGGAATAGGTAGTGTTTGGTTGGTTGGTTAGATAGGTATAGTGGGGGGATGACACTCGACCTCTATGTATGTCATGGTCACGGACACCCACCGACGTTTGTTTAGATTGAAAACAGAAAGGGAGAGTGATAGTGTTTTTCCTCGGTCATTGTTAAAGGTGGAAGATGGGAAGTTTACATAAGAAATTATCAAGCACATGCGCGTTTCTTGATGGATGGATGGATGGTTAGTTGGTTGGTTGGGAGGATAGAAAACTCTTTTATATCCGAGCCCTGAAAATGTTTGCGCTCTTAGTTGTTCCTGGTGGCGACGGCTGCTGCGCCAGCATTCGATGGATTAATTTACAAAGGTCACGTGACACCACGATGCGCTTACAAACTTGATTTATGTCCGCGTTGACTCGACCTTTCAACTTTTTCTTTTCATCTTTTTTTTTTGTTTGGTTGAAAATGAAAGTGGAGAGAAAAATATTTTTTGATATTTCTCCTGTTCCATATATTTCATTCTCGAGGATGATTTTTTTTTTATTATAAAAAATTATTTTAATTTAATAAAAAGATATGAAAGAAAAATATTAGGCTAATTAAACATTTTGTCAACAACGTGGAATTTAGCAATTTAGTAGAAGGAGAGAGAGAGAGAGAGAGAGGGGAAGGAGAGGAATTAGGTAATTTATTAATAATAAAACTAATATTTTAATTGCAAATTTTATGAAGGCAGATTAATTTATGAGAAGAAAACTGTAGCGAAAATTACCTCCCGGCTGTTTACGATTCTTTTGTTCAGGCTTTGTTTGAATTAAAAATAAAACGTTAGTGTTAAAATATTTCACTCCCTCCTCCCTCATTTCACCCACTTTCAGTCTCTCTCTCCCCTTCCATCATTCTTTCCTCTATTCGCATACTCCGGCGTATTACTCAGCTGCAACGATGAATTTCAGCGCCGACGTTTGTTTATATTAATTAATGGAGGGATGTTGGCGCCTAATCGTTACTCTTTTTTGTTTTCATTCTCTCCTCCTCCTCCTCCTCGCCATCATCACGCTCGTTCGATTCAATGTTTGAAGTTAATTAGTCGGCTATTTTTATTGTTTGATTATCGATACTTTTTTTTTTTTGGGACTAAAAGTTGAAAAATTTTTCGTCGAGGAAAAGATGTTTCGTGGAAAAGAGATGAAAGATCATAATATTAGATGGAGAAGTTAAAGGAGAGAAAGATGAAGAGTGGGAGGGGGAGATGTTATACATTTCTTCGCTCTCTCCTTCTCTCTTCCCATAAATTCACATTATCCTTAATTAATTGATTAATCAAAAAAAAAAATGGTTTCATCTCAGTCTTAATTAACTTCAACTCAACTCGCCTGACGTTTCGCGTTGTTTAAGTATGACGTGGCGTTGCGTAGCGTAACGAGAGTACAGTTTATGGAACTTTCGACGACGTTGTAGGCGTGTTCAAAAATATAAAAAAGTTTTTAATTGATAGATCAATAGGCTAGTAAACGCTCAAGTTAACTCTCGCGCGCGCGTGCTTAAATTGTAATGTATAACGAACGTAAATTGCAATTTATTGTTGCGCCGTAATATCAATATTTATGCGATTGAACTTTGTTGTTTAATTTCCTTCTTTTCTGTTTATTTTTCTCTAGTGACGCTATTGGACACGACGCAGGAATCGATTTTAGAGTGGACGAGGTACCCGTACGGACCACAAGCACCTACGCCAGGAGTAAGTTTATTTATTTTATTTATTTAGTACATGTACAATAAAATTATTTAAGAGTTACGTTAATAATGTAAAAAAAAAAAAAATTGTCGTGCGATGTTGTTATATTTATTCCAAAATAGTTTTTGCTTTGATAGTATTTCAGTATTTTTTATTATTTAATTCGCTTGTCGTCTTCTCGGAGCATCCAATACTGCATAAATTTTCGACAATTGATAATTTTTGAAACATTATAATTCTTATAACCATAATTTGAGCAATAATATTTTTGAGAATATTTATTAGAATAGTCGCTGATGGTAATTTTCTAGACATTGATCGCACTTTTCAATTATTAAATGATAACAAGCTTTTTGAATGATTTCAGGATGAAAACGGGGAATTTATTATTTTGATTTATTTAAAAACTAGATCAATTAAAAAAGCCAACCAAAAATGCTTCTCTAGCATGTGAATTCTCTTAATTTGAACTTAATTTTGAAATTGAATAACTTTCTAATAATTTTCCGCCTTTTTGAGATCAAAGACCGTTTAACCTAGTTGGGGTGGCTTAATAATAATAATTGTTAGATAACAAAACGTAAATAGTTGAATATTGTGTGCGTCGTAGGTGTTTTGAGCAATCGTAATTAAAAGGAGATGAAAATGTTATTATTTTTATTATGAAGTTGTCAAAAAACATTATCTTGCGGAAATATGCGATTTCACGGCAGAAATGTCGTTTTCACTACGGGTTAAAGTGTATTGGGACCTCGGATTCTCTTTCCTTTAGGAATTGGAATTGGCAGGTTTTCAGTTGGCATTCATTTCTCCGGGATTGTGTGTCAGTGTTGGCGATGGCGTGCTCGAGTCAGGGTGTGGCCACTTCACACCCTCAAATTACTAATTGTTCGGGGATAATAATCATTTTTTTTTTCTTTTTTCTCACTCTCTCCGAGCGTCTTTTTCTCGTATTTTGATGATGATAGCGCTCTTGTGTATAATTTTATTAAGCAACAACATAATTTTTTTTCTTGTGTGTGTGTATGTATACTACGCGATCTCTCAACGGGTTCTTGTGTTTATCGGCAGCTCGCGTATTCTTCGGCACGCGCCATTTTGCGGTGTATCCATCTGGAAGGATTGGAATCCACCCCTCCATTTCCATCTCCCTTCTCTCGGATCTCCCAGCATCATCATTATTTCCCGCCACACTTCGGCTCTTTAAACTCCGCCATTACACTCCGCGCACTCACTAAATGAGTATATTAATTATTAGTAGGTGGAAATTTTCCGATTTTTTTTTTCTTTTTCTATTTTGGTTGCTTTCATCATCCTCTTATATAATATTCCCCCGTCTCAACCCCATCATCTTTTATCTCTCTATCATTTGGAATCGATGATTTAATTGACGCTTTTGTTAAGTTGCGAAACAGTTTCGGTGGATTGGGCGGTCGAAGATAAGGCCCCTCTGGCGGAGTGATTGCAACGTGTCGGTTGGGTTGGGGGGAAAAAGCTTCGAAAATTGTCGTTGTCGTCGTCATAGAAATAACAAGGATCTATATTAGCGTTGGAACGTCGATAGCGGTGCCGCCTATCACAACGTTGTTTTTAGCTTTGTTTTGACGCTAACAAATTTGAGCTTTTATTTGCGCTCGACAGACCACGTGATGTATTCCTCTGTCTTCGGGGCATTTGTTTAACCATCAAGTAATGTTTTTCGTATGAATTAAATTTTTTATCCCTCTCCATTTTTTATTATCTTACTATTTCCAAGGAAATTACATATTTCTCGTAATAATCGCTATAAAAATACTTTTAAATTTAAATTTAAATATATATTTATTTGTTCTAATTAAATGCGAATTAATTTTTACTTGTTTACCCCTTTTTTAAATTTTAGGAAACATGTTAATTGGGAAGTTTTTTTTTTCCTCTTCTTTATTTTTAACGTATTGTTTCCGGTTTTTAATTGTTTTTAAAAGGTGTGGGGGGGGGGAGAGGAATAGTTTGAAAGTTTATTTTTCTGAATTAAAAAGTTGAGTAATTATTCCATCAAGTTTAGGTAGTAGCTGTTTTATAACGTGTATTTTGAATAATTGAAGGGGGAGGAGGAGTGAGGGAGAGGGGGGAAAATTGGTATAGAAAAACGCTCGGATCTCCATAAAAATGTTCATTTTAACGAGTTTTACACGCGAACGTTCGAGAGATACGATTTTGAAACGGTGTAAACCGCCGGAAGAAGACTTTTGGGAAATTAAACCGTCAGTTCTAACGTCGAGCTCTAATTGTTTTCGTTCACTGGTAGAAGAAAGGGAAGCAAAAAAAAAAAAAAAAAAATCGAAGCGAAAATTTAATCACGGAGTTGTAAATGCGAATTTAGCCAATCGAGGCGTTTATTTGCTACGAACCGGAAGCCTTCACATCGGAGTGTTGGCGCTTGTGCTTTTCGTTCTCCAAACACAGACACACACTCGTCAACGCGTATATATATAAATCGCGTTATCTTCCTTACTACTTACAGTACGAATCTAATCGATCAAAATCGTTTTTAAAAGAGCTCGAGAGTGGTGTTGATTGAACTTTTTTTTTTAAAAAAAGAGAAACATTTCCGTAGCAATCACAACTGCAAGTTTAACACATAAAATGCATTGAGCGAGTGGGCGAAGGGTAAAAGGAAATGTGGATGGGGGAGAGAAAAGAGTTTACAAAAGGAATACTGTACTGGAGAAGTCGATGTAAAGAGAATTAGAGAACAGTACTATTCAAAGAAAACACCGGAGAAAAAAAAATATTAAATTTACGGTTTTCAGTTAAATGTCGATAGAACGAAAAGTGAAACTGAAAATTATTCGTTCTATTAAACCATTCCATATACCAACAAGTTTAATGTTGGTTGTGTCGACATTTTAGCGTAACGCGTTTGCAAGTTTGGCCTTAGAAAATAAATACTTAGGAAGGGGGACAATTGAATTTGGAAGCTGCAAAGTGTTGGATGCTGGATATCGATTTTAGTGTCCATTACGAGAGATGGCGACACGTAAACAAGGCAAATAATAAAGTCTTGGAAAGCGAGAGAATAAAAAAAGGGTGGTCGGAAAGGATAAACTTGTTTATTTACTTCAACTTATGAAAATTAGTAGCTGCCTCTAATCAACTGATTGCTGTTATGTGTTTATGCGCATGCGTGATGGATGGAAAGGGGGGGGGGGAGGGTAGGCAGGGGAGTGATGAGGACGAAATGCGCGGATTCTCTTCATTTTCATATTTTATTAAATGGAGCTTTTCCATTCGTAATGCGCCCGATGCTAAAAGAAAGTCATAAAAAAGATTGCTTTTTCTGCGCGTTTGATATGGTGGGGGACGCAGTGATTGCGCGGACCCAACATCTGCAGGATTGAATGAGCGTGACGTCATTCACATTCTTAATATTTAAATAGGCAGGAGGGGGGGGGGGGAGGGGTAAGTGGAGGATAAGAAATGTTTAGATCGCTTTTGTGAATGGAATAGCGTTAAATATTTAAATAAAATAAATAAATAAAGCGGGGGGTACACATGTGCCGAGTTTGATATTTAACGGTATCGACCCGATATCGAATGTGTATTATTATTGCACTTATCGATCTTGGGGCACTTTTAATGGTAATTCCTGGCGTTCCCTCTGTCCATCACGGAATTCTATTTCCAGCAGCAGCAGCTCCTGTTTTATTATTATATATTATGCAGTGTCCACTTGAGTTTCAGAGATGAGCTCTTTTGTCCACTTTTCATGTTGTCCCTTTTGTTGTCCACTCTCCTCTTTGTGTCTTTCTCTTTATCCACACGAGGGGGCGCCACCGACGTATTAGATGAGGCCGACGATGATGATATTTCCGCTCTGTTGACCATCCATACATCAACCAACGAACTTTCTCTCTCCGTCCATTCGATTACTTATTGTATTTATACGTTTTAATAAGGGTCGAGGGAATTTTTGGAAGTTTACTTTTGCGCCGACACGGAGTATAGCCGAGGCAGAACAATGGCGGCTGTTTGATGACGAAAATCGGCCCCTAATAATTTAACCGGCGCCCGCCACATTTAGCTAGGGCAATATGGCGTCGCTCTTAACGCGTTCAACCGAAACTTTCGGCTTCCAATTTTTGCTTTTATTTTCCCTAAATACGTCTACATTTTCTCTCTTTTCTCTTTGGCGTTGGCGTAGGTGGCTCTCTTCTCTCCCTCCATCCATCCTTCGAATGGTTGGTGGTGGTGTTTATTGATAAAAGTAGCCTATTCGCCTCATTTAGCTTTTATATATCCCCCCCATCAGTATTCTCTTCGAGCTTGCTAGGACGCCATTTCCCCCCACACACTTTTATTTTTTCTCTCTTCTCTTTCGGGTAGTTTAGCTTAGGTTATTTTATTTTTTTCGATGCGCAATACGTGCGTGTTCCTTAGTTTCAATCGCTAAATGTGCGCGTGCTTTCGACCATTGAGATGCAATGCAGCGGAAGTTTCACCTGCTGGTTCTCTCTCTCTCTATCTATTTCTCCCTCGCCTACTACATGCACTCCACCGCAATTTCATATCGGGGAGAAGAGTCCCGGACCCCCGTTTTCCATTACGCATACCTAACTGAAACACCATCGATTTTTTTCCCCCCCTCACCATGTTTGATTATTCACTATTAATATTTTTAGAGAAAGTAATTTTCTACTGTTTACAATAATTTATTGGGTAATTGAAATTCTTTCTTCCTTTTAACTGCAGAAGTTTTACTTTTGAGAGTCATTTATGGAACTTTCTTTTTTTTCCTTTTAAAGATTTTCTTAGAAAACGGAATGAAAATTTCTTGTTTATTTATTAAAATTGCGCGTGAGATTTAATTATAGATGACGCTGTGATTACCGCTACATTATATTAATTGTAAAAACATACTTGGTATCGAGCAAATTACCGCCGCATTTTGAAAATTTTTCGACAGTACTTTCTAACGAGTTGAGGAAGTAATAGTTTTATTGCGCGCGCGGCGATAATTGAATTTTCTATCAATCAATTCGAAGAAGTTGTTAAAGTAGCATAATGTATTGAGGAAAATATGCTTTTAATTAAAATTTGCTCGCGAGTTTAGTTGCCATGTGTAGAAATTTATTCGTAGAGAAAACTAGAAATGAAAAATTGTGACGTCGTTGGATGAAGATGGCGGTTGCGCAGATTATTGAGCATTAAGTAGGGATGCAAATTGAAGAGCTATGAATTTCTATTAGTTTGTAATGGATAATTTTAACTAATATTTATCACATGATTGGGCTTGTTGGCAGCTTCATTCTTCCGCCTCTTCTCTCTGCTCCCCACCTTCCTGCGCATGTAGACGCGCGCGCGCACGGTCTCTAATTAAAAGTTGTACACGCGCGTGCATGCATACCCGCTGGCGCCCCCTTGCGGCGTGTCTGACTCATTCCCCCATCTCTCACTTTCTCTATCTCTCAGCCAAATTCTAATTATGGAGAAAACATCTCTCTCTCTCCCGTATAATATTGTGTGTGTGTGCCTACATAGCAAGTGTAGCGTAATGACAAGTGTAAACCCCCCTCTGGCGGCGACCAAATCAAACGGGGAATAGTCGAGCGAGCGAACGAGAGAGAGAGAGTGAGTGAGGAGACACATACACAGATAAGATTATAGTTTTATAAATACAAAAAAAAAAAATCGAAGAGGAAAAGAGAAGATGTTTGCACCGAGTGACGCCATTTTTGAGATTTTTCAAAGACTTTTCTTGTGTAATCCGAATCCCCCCATCTTGTACGTCTGCGAGTGATGTCAATTAATGTCAACGATGCTCATTATCTCTACGTAAACGCCTGTGTATCAACATAAAAGAGATGGATGGAAAGGGGAGAAGAAGGGGGGGGGGGGGGTACACACCGGAAGTGAGTATTTTGAACACCGTCCTCTCTCCCGCGGTGCACTTCCGTGCTGATACTTTGTTAACTTTGTGCGTCGACTTTTCTCGGCTTTTGTGTATGGCAAAATAATTTGGATGTTTTAACCTTTTCATGTGGAAATTTGCAAAATGCCTACTACCGTCGTTTTCTTTCTCTCACTCTCTCCATGTAAGATTAAGGTTGGAGCAACGAGCATGCGCACACGCGTATTTTTTTTTTAATTAATACTCTTTTTCAACGGAGTATCTAACTAGAGCTTTACTAATTGGTAATGGCGCTCGCTTTTCATCTTTATTTATACAGTGGATATTATGAAAAAATTGTTGTTTTTAATATTTTTCGTTCTTCCTATCTCTCTCTAATTCTACGGTAAAAAGGAATAAAAATAAAAAAAACAGACGGCCATTTTGTTTGTTATGGATTTTTTTTTTGTGCTTCGTCATTTTAGAAGATCTTAATAACCTTTCTCTCTCGCTCATCTCTCTTAGGACAATTGTTCGCCTACTGCACCTTTGTGTATATGGCGGCTATTGTGCAGTAGTAGTAGCAGCAGCAGCTGAGAGTGGCTTAAAATGAAAGAGGACGATTTATTTAATCCTCTTTTCACTCAATACATTGCTATATGTATGTATTTTTTTTTAATCTGGGATTTTTCCGTATTACATTCTCCAGCTTCCAACTTTTTTTCGTTCTCTTCTTTTCTATTTCATTTTATGTGCTGTTATTTTTTTTTTTTTTTTTTCGTTTTCTTCGGATTTTATGTCATGATTTGATTGGATGAAATTACAAGCAGCGAAACCGGAAGTGATGACACATGCGGAGAGGTTAAAGCCAAGTTAACTGAATAAACACAAACCTGCGATATTATCCGATTTTGTTTCGAGAATTTAAAAAGATAACTAAAAAGAAAAATAATAAAAATAAATTTTTTTTTTCTTTTTCCGATATTGATCGAGAAATAAATCTCTGGAAAGCCAGCGGTATCAATTTTATTATATATTTTTATTTAACTCAACACGAAAAAGGTGATCGATTAGATTTTAACGAGAAAGATTTTTTTTTTTTTATTGTAAACGGTCAATATTATTATAGCTTATTTCCTATAAATAGCTGAAATATTCCGACAACATTATATATTTTTTTTTAATGGAAAATTGTTTGCTTTCGAAACTTATGATGAAATTGAGGAGATTTGGATTTAGTAAACTTAGCTTGACGTCATTACTGAGTTTTTATTTTAACTTTAAAACTGTTGTCGGATTTCTTACATTCGATTACGGTAATTTAAGTTTTTGTGCGCCTCTGTATCGGGGGCCATTAACGCGTTGTTTTTTTTCTTTTTTTTTTTTTTTTTTTTTTGGAAGAAAAAAAAAAATTCGTTTTGCTTAACATCGCTGTGAGTCGTTGCGCACCCGAAACTGTTTTCTTAACAACCTTTGTGCATGGATGACCCTCATTTCCGGTCGGAGATGCTATTTCTGCTGGAAATCAATTAAGCCGAGCTTCGGCGCGCCGAGGTGTACGAGGTGAATGATGATGTTGTTAAGAGAAATGTTCACTTTCTTCTTCTCACTTCCAACCCTCCCCCCCCCCCTCAGCCCATCTCATCTTCAACCCAAACGACGTCCCCTTTCTCATTCTCATCGGTGTTTGTTGCGTTTTTGATGAGAAAAGTAAAAGGAGAAGAAGAGGAAAAAAAAAAAAAAAAGAAATATATAAAAACATCATCAGCAGTAACCGATTGTGTTTGCGTTGATGTGCGTGTATGGCGCGCCACTGATCATGTATTGAGATAACGTTGGTCATGCGCACATTCAACAACAAAATAATTTTTTTTTTTGTGTGTGTTCTTTTTCTCTCCCCCCTCTTTTGCGTGTCGTAAACGTTCGCAGAAAAGATGGCAGTCAGAGAGTGAGACCGGAAATTGTTGTCTGCAACAAAAGAAGTTTGGGTTTTTCATGTCAGTGTTTTCTTTCTCGACCGATGATAATTTTTGTTTCTTTTGATTAAATTGGACGCTGGACGGAGCGCAAACACACACACACTAGGGTTAGGTGGGAGGGAAGGAGGAGGAGGCGGAGAGTGGGACTTGGAGTGGAAAATGATAATCAACTTCACGCGGTGTTTATCTCGAGAGAGATGTCAATTAATAATTTTTGGCGGGAATGCAGTTGCGGATGATGGTGGGAAGATTGATTCGTGCCTGAATTGCGTTGATGACGTATCAATATGACTTGAGAGCGGATAATAGATGAATTTTTAAACGCGTCTTTTGAAACGGAGTTGCGCGTTTGCGACGTTGTTTGGAACCGGATACGCTTGGGTTATTGTTTTCCAAGAGTTTTGACCGCTCTTAATTAATCACTCCCCGTTCTCTCGATTCTCTCTCGTACAACTCTTAGTAGTAACAACACTCGTTCACTCGATGATTATTATAGCCAACAACGTAATGATGACTCCCGCCAGAAAGAGCAGCCAGTATATGTGTTCGATGACTCGCTTTTCTTTCGCTCTAATTAACATTTAGAGCTTTGCTTTAATTACAATCAAGTTGACGTCGTTGTTATTAATTTTCTTTTTTTGTTGTTGTTGTTAATGAGGTCAGAGATGATTGCAATCGCACAAGATACACCGACCTCTCTCTCTCTCTCTTCATCCACGCTCCCTTAACAAATCTTGATTAATAAAAAGTTTTACTTTGCTTTGCTTTTTTTTTTTTTGGTTGGACGAGATTTTTGGTAAAGAGCTTATTATTAATTAGGAAGCTTCTAAATAATAATGGGTTTTTAATTAACTTGATTATTAGTATTAAAGTAGATGCTAATTTAGTTGCGCTTGTTTTTTTTTTTAACGTTTTACAATCGTGATTTTTTTTTTTTGGAATGATTATACATGTATGAATGATCATATTAAATATTTTTTTGAGAGAAATTTGTGGCAATTTATAAACAGAAAAGCAAAGACTGTTATCATCGGATTATTTTTATGCGTGTTTGATTTTAGTTTTATTTTTTCCGAAATTTGGAGGGAAAACATATTTTAAAACTGTCGATATGCCAATAAATAACGCAGGGTTTTAATCTGAAATTAGTTTTTAGAAATTGAGTTAGAATTTAGAGAATTTGAAGCAGGCTTACACATGAACTGTATTTTAATTTGATTACAATTTAAAACGGTGCTAGCTTAGTGGCAATTTTAGGCTTCATGTAATAGAAATTCAATTTATGAATTGGATATGCTCGAATATTTATTTAATTTTGTGATTAAAATAATTGATAATAATTGTTTTTAATTTTTTTTTCTTTTGTGTTTTCAGTGGGTGGAAGAAAGCTTTACGAATTTTGAGAAGGGAATCAATTGGAGGTCTTACGTGGTGTGCGATGTGGCCTATAACAATGTGAATAATTGGTTGTGGACTCCGTTCATCGAGCGGGGCGAAGCCAATCGCATATACATCGAAGTCAAGTTTAGTATGAGAGACTGTTCGCTGTTCCCCGGAACGGCCCTATCGTGCAAAGAAACCTTTAGTTTGCTGTACTACGAGTTCGACGCGGCGACCAAAGAGCCTCCGCCGTGGGAACCCGACTCGTACCGACCCATCGACCGGATCGCCGCCGACGAGGGTCGTTTCACCTCCAACACCGAGGTCATCATCAACACCGAAGTGAGGAGTGTGCCTGTCACCAAAAAGGGAGTCTACTTCGCTTTTCGTGACCAAGGGGCCTGCATCTCGCTGCTGGCTATCCGGATTTATTACATCACCTGCCCCAACATCACCGTCAACTTTTCCTACTTCCCCGAGACGCCGACAGGGCGCGAAGTGACGTCCATCGAACAGGCCAAAGGGCAGTGCGTACCCAACGCGGCGGGTGTGCAAGATGACATGCCGAAATACCTTTGCAAAGGAGACGGCAAATGGTACCTGCAGAGCGGAGAATGCAAGTGCATGGCCGGATACGAGGCCGATCTGGAGAGACAGACTTGCGAAGGTAAGAGAAAAAAAAAACCAATATTATTATTATTTTTTCGGGTAAACAAACGTTTATTGATTTTTCGAAACTCAAATTAGCATACATGTACGCGATTTTCATTAAAAATTGGGGGGTGAACATCTGCTTACGCACGTGACTGTTCCGACAACATAAGGCGCATTTGCATTACCGGTGAGTCAGCAAATGCAAAATTAAGCTCGATTAAAAAAATAGAAGCGTCAGACATAATAAAATTAAATTTATTAATTTGCTCTCATCGTCGAGATTACTCCGCCTCCTTTTAATATTCCTCTCTTTTTCCATCTTATATTACCCGTAATTACTGTTTTTATTTAAATATTTAAAATGTGGGGTTTTTTTTTTTTTCGTTTGAGGATTTTCTCCGGGGTTTGAAAGGGAACAAGTTAGCAATCTGATTAATACTTAATTTTAAAATGGCTACTAAAAGTGGAGGAGGTGCAATGTAGTTTCGCTTTAGTATTATAGGCTGCAAGTACGGGTGATTGCAATTAGCTGATTAAATTATCGCATTTTTAATCGATTAATCCTGCTAATGTCCCTTTTTCCTCTCTCTCTTTCTCTTCACTCCTACGTCCTTTATCTTTGTGTCTCTCTCTCTCTCTCTGTCCGCTCGGACTGAATAAACACGGACGCCGTTACTGTTGGCTGCTGGTGTGGTGGACGCTTAATTGCTCTTCACGATGTTTTTAGGGATACACAGTATGTAATGGCCACTAGGTGACGCCTTTATATCGCTTCTCTCATCTATTTATTTAACCTTTTACTACAATTGCCATAATTACTGTCCTGCACACACCACACACACACACATACGCAGTGCACGTTCAGTGTATGAGGGCTTCATCAGCACCGCCAGAGGGCGTTCGCTTCGGCGATTCTTTAATTGCACTAGAAGCCCAACTACTCGTTTACTCAGTATTTATGTTAAGGCAATAATGGTGTGTCCGGTTGACCATGCAATTACGCATACGCTTTCGCTAGGAACGCAATAGGGTCGTTTGGAAAGACGGCGCTAGCTGAACGTGAGGTAGAGAGAGAGAAAAAAAAATGGTATGTGTCTCTGCGAATACGTTCATATGGCGCCGTTTTGACTTAATTTTTGGTCTCTAGCTTATTTTTGATTTGTTTTATTTTTCTCACCACCGCCATTGCCGCCATTTTTGAAGTGTTTGTCGAGCCATTGATTTCGCTGGAGTGCTATCACAGTCAGTAGCCCCATTGGCTTTACATCTCTCACGCGTGCTTACGCTTACACTTAACGACCAGCGCCACCTATGTTTATTTAACTGTAGAAGCGAGAACCACGGTACAGTAGTAGGATTTTTGTTTTTGTTTCTCTTTGCGAATATATCGGATCAGATTTTTTTTTTATATCGTTATTCTTTTATGGGGAATATTTTATTATATAGATATAGCGTAACGCAAATCGGTTAGATCTCTGGCTGCTGCTGCTGCTGTTGATGCAACTCTATTATGGTGGAGGGGGTCCCGCCCTTACTCTTTTCTTCTAGCATCATCTTCCTCCTCGTCTTTTGCCACTTCACACTTTTTCCTTCGTGTTGATAGTTCTTCTGACATGTGTCATTTTCAAGTGTCTCTTTTTTTTCTCTTCTCTTCTCCTTCCACTCTACGAGGATTCCCCTCATCTTCATTTTTGTTGTCTTTTCAATTTTTGCCACTTAACAGACATTCACCTACGGTGCGCGCACACCTCTTATTGAGAGTCTATTAGATGCTATTAAAACCGACTTATTTGCACTGTATTAAGGTTTGGAAAATGAGACGTGGTTTAGCATAGGATTAACGCATTCGAGGAATTTCTAAGGTGATGTAGGTTGACATAGCGGAGTCGATGCGGGTGTTGTCATAGGATACGAGTCTGCGATCAGATTTCTCTTAGGCAAATATTTGATTACATCCTCAATTATCACTCTGGCCTTCATTGTTGTCGTCGTCTTTATTATATAGGAACAGTATTCCAGTGAAGAGTAGTACCGAGTTTTGCACAAAATCGTTCAGCGATCTTCTACTCTTTACAATTTAATCTTCGCTATAAATTTACTTCTTAACGTGTCGCTTTACGTCTATTGTACGTCTCATATTTAACTTCGATTCTCACCATTTTTCTTTATTATTATCGAGGGGGGAAAATCTGCGGATTTTTCTCTTTCTTTTGCTAATATTCAAAATTAAACTGTTTTCTTTTCTTTCTTTTTTTTTTCTATTGTTGAGGGTTTTTCTTCTTCGTGTTCTTTCAATATTGGCTTGAAACAAATTGATAATGACAGGAGTGACGAGAAAATGTAGTGCAAAGTTTGAACGCTTTATTTTTGACGGAACGATCGCGAGTGGTGGAAGAAAGGTTGGTTGGGGGAATGGGTTGGGGGGTGGGGGGGGGGAAGGAAAAGAATTGTTTATTGATGACCGAGTGGCCATTCGGCAGAAAAAACAATCACCCACGGCTACTTGAAGAACAAACTGCGCGCGGTGGTAGTGGACACAATTGAGCCATGAGCGGTCAAACAATTTTTATCGACGCTGACGCCTTCTGTATTGAGCCTCTTAAAGCTAAACCGGAAATGAAACGGATGTAGTCTACCGTTGTCCGATTCGGCTTTTATTTACTTCAACCACCGGGATATAGTTGTTTTTTTTTTCCTTTTTCTTCTTCTATCATTTATCTTTTATAGACAGTTTTTTGTTGCGTTAGTTTTGGCGTCGATACCGTAACGCCGGTTGAATGCGAAGACTTTGCTTACGTCATTCAATGATTTTTTTTTTTTTAAATATTTTGATTGGGGCTCTCGCACAATGGATAACGATGGAGTTTATAGTGTACGGTATATTTAAGGGGCGGCGAAGGAAGGAAGGAGAGTGAACGGTAAATTATGCCGCCGTTGCCTTTCTCCGGTTTATTGTTTTATTTTTTTTTTAGGTATACCGTATACAGTATATACACTGTATTTGGAGGGGGTTTTGATGTTTGAAGTGATCTTGCCAGAGGGCGAGGGTTATTCATACGCTAGTCATGCGTGGCTGACCATTATTCATTGATGGTCGATGGAGACGGTCGATTTCACGCGAAACATGATCCGTAACAATTTTTTTCATTTTTTAATACAAAGAAGGGGATTGGTGGAAGTAGAAAAAAAAAAAATACTGGTGATTTTTTTTAAATACCTGACGCGCGAGGGTGTACGCGATTTTTAATGGTTACGGCGAATTTCTTATTGGTGGTAAAATGATTAAGTGTACTGTATGTAAAATTCGACGAAGCGTGGACTCTCCTATAACATCCACCGGAAGCGAGTGTTTTTGATTGCGTTTATCCCCTCCCTCCCCTTTTATCCGTTTTGATTTTTACCCTTTCACCTTTCATGGGACGCGTGATTCGGCCGTCTCGTATATTCGGCACGTGTAATAATGTGCGCGTGTTCGATCGTGTGGAAATTGTTTATTTTTCGTTATTGAGAAAGAAAAAGTTTTAAAAATTTCTTCTAAAGATTTATATATATATATATTTTTTAAATAAAATGTTTGTGCTTGAGCGTAATAAACTTGCGCGTGGGTTTGTTTATTTATTTTACCATTGGTTATTTTTACGAAAAAGTATCGAAGAGCGAGTGTAAAAACGTGCAAAAATTTAGGTTTGTTTCTATTTTGGCAAATGAGTTATTATTATTAAAGATGGCGGAAAGTGCACTTTGAGCTCGCCGTAATAGAGTTACTAGGCCTACAACATTGTAAGTTAATAATTAACTAACGTCGACTAATTTTTCCTGCCGAAATAAGAATGGGGAAGAATAGATTTTTTTTATTTAAGATAGATGTTTGGTTTTTTTTTTTTTTTTCTTCTTATAATTATTATTTATTTTTTTTGGTGGAGAGGTGATTAATTTTCGCGTGAGATTTGTAGAAACTAACAAAAGGTGAGATGAAGAATAGATGGACATCGTCATTACATGACCCGCTACAATTATTACCCGACTCATAATTCGATTGTTAGCATTTCCGGGGTTTTTTTACCCCCCCCCCCTCCTTTATTTTTTTTCCACCCCCCCCCCCCCCCCCCCCCCTCCCCTTTTTTTCTTTTCTTTCTTTTTCTTCTTTATTTTGATTCATTTTCGTATTTGGCACATCTGTTGTCATTTCCTTTCGGAGCCACTCTTCGACAACTATTATTACCCCTTATTAAACAGACTCGTGTATCTCTCTCTCTCGTGAGAAATGAAATGCGCGTTGACTTTAACGCGTATTCATTTTGCGAGTCTTTCAAATGGTGACGTTTTTCCGAGTTGTCAAATTAAAATGAGGAGTTCCCAAATGAAGAAGGATGGGGCATTGAGCGCGGCAACTTTTTTTTTTTTTTTTTTTTATGTAAGAGTATAAGAGGATTTCTTCTCTCATTTCGGAGAGATAATAAGAATTGAAACAGATAGATGCGAACCCGTGACTAAATTCTTCACTAATTAACCCTACCCTACTTATTTTATTCTATTTTTATCGCTTTTATTTTTTTTTTTTTTTTCTTCTTTCTCTTTCACTGGTTTATTCGTTAGTAGTTTATACGGCTGACTTTTCTCTCTCTCTGCGCTTTATTATCAGATAATTTGGCTGAATAAAAAGATGGCATTCATCGAAGAAGACATTTTCTCTCAGCATTCTTTCAAATTGTCCTCCTATTCAGTTTTTCCTGTTTCTTTTTCTACTCCAAAAAATTTTTTTCTTTTTCTTCTCTCTTTATGTCTTCTATATCTCTTAATATAATATTTTTTTCTTCTTTTCTTTTACTATTACATATTTCTTTTTTTTTTGGAATTGAAATTACCCCTGGCTGTGTAAATGAGAAAGAATTAGATTGAACTAAAATGTTACACTGGGCTTCCAAGAGCGAATGAATGCGCGAGATAGAGGAAATTTTTGGTTTTTCCTGTATAAATGACGTAGAAATATGTCGCACGGATAATTGAATATTTTTTTGAAAGAGGTATATTAATATATTTTGATTTAATATTTTCCCCTAATTGAATTTCCGAGACCTATCATTATTAGACTCCTTCATTTGCGAGGAAAGTGTGATTGAACCGTCTTAAGCCTCGATTTTTAACGAAATTACGGAGTACATGTACAGTACCGGTATCACTTTAAAAATCTCGGCTGATTTTTCTCGTAAATCAATTTTAGTTCAGCGTGACAAATAAACTCTACTGTACTTAAATTACAGTGTAACATAAAAAGAAAAATGAAATTGAAGTTTCATTTTCAGGTGCGTAACACCGGTATATTTCCTTTTATTATAACGTATAGTACATGTACTGTATAATGATTAGAGGGGTGGTAACATAATTTTTGGTTGAAGTAATCTGTTGCAAAACGTGAGATATTTATACAGTAGAAATAATAATAAGTGGATATGTTTGAATGTAACTCCATTGTACGGTGTGAGCGGACGTGTACCGTTGGCCTATTTTTAATTAATTTAAGAAAGAAGGAACAAAAAAAAAAAACAACTTTATTTTTCCTAATGAGGAGATTGCGATTAATTGGTGAAGGTTTTTTTTTATTTTTATTTTAAATGATGAATGCTACTCGATTGTTTAGTGAAATATTTTTGATAAAAATAATTTCGCCGCAAAAAGGAATTTTAATTAGGAAGGAGAGAGCGAGAGGGAAAACGTCGACCGTGTTTTTTTTTTTTATCTTCATCTTTAAAAATGCAAACAGTAGCGAAGAACTGTTGGAGAACGGCTTCAACATTTTCCTTCCTCCCCCCCGCCACAACAATACAAGAGAGTCGAACGAGATTTTTATTTCGAGCTTTGACGTCGACTCTTGGGTTGAATGGGAAAACAACGAGTGTTGTTGTGTGTGCGTGGGTCTGTGAACTCGGGAGCACGTAACATAACCAACACACTTTATGCCCCAACTAATGAGATTAAGAGTAAAGGGTGAGAAATCTAGTGACCCCTGGTGGTCAAATTTGCTAGAATTAAATTCTAATGAGAGAGCCTTATTTCTTTTGCTTCCCTATTGTCAACCGGCATTCCTCGTATACAGTCTTTCTTCTTTTTTTTATATATCTTTTAAATATGATTACTGTATTCTTTTTTTTTTTAGCTTCTCTTATTCCTTATCCTCCTCTTTTCGTAACAACCTCCCCTCATTTTCTGCTTCTTGTCTTTGTTGTGTGTCCCCTTATTTGTGTTTGGGCAATGGCGCTCACCTTCATTTTTCTATTTAACCCCCCCCCTCCTACTTTGATAATATAAAAGAGCCACCTCTCGTACAAGTTCATTGTTGTCGAGAGAGAGCAGCATTTTCACTCTGGCAATAGTTGTCAGACGATCATTATTGAGAAACCAAATGACGGGAGTGAGTGTTGTGGGGGGGAGGCAGGGCGGTCGTAAGGGTCACGGGGGTAATCGCGGTGGTGGGTGGAGTTTAAGACGTAGTATTATTTAAATAGAAAGAAAAATCTTGGCTTTTTTAAAGTTGGGGGAATGAGAAAATAATAATATAAAAAGAGAGAGATGAGGAATTGTTTGCGGACGGAGTGAATGAGGGAAACAAGGAGAAAGACTCCTGATAAACAACAAAACAAGTGATTGTCGTTTCTTTTGTGCAGCGTCTTTTCTCGTTGTTGATGTCGCCATCCGTCTTGTTGTTTTGTTGTTGCCAACACTAAATAATAGGGATAATTTAATTTTAATGTTAACTTGGAATAATAATAATAATAATGGCCACTGGCAGGGATTTTTTTTTTTTTTTTTCCGGAAGAAAAAAGTTGTATTTATAAACTTTTGACGGTTTTATTTATATTTTTTTTGTGGGTGGGAAGTGGGAGAGATAATTGTGCCCCACCCTAACGCGCGGTCATTTTTGACAAGGGCGTCTTTTTATTTTTAGGGGGGGGGGGGGGTAGGGAGGAGGAGATTGGTATTGAAAAGTTTAGGCCGTTTCCGCTGACTCGCAGCGCGCGGAATCATGAACTCACCTTGTAACACGCACTGCGACTCCTCCCGTATTCAACCTAACTTGTAATAATAATATTCAACAGGTTAATTAATCGGGTCAGTTTATAGCAGGGCGATTGCTTGTTGTCGATCGTGACTCCAGGTGGCGCTACGTTCTTTTTTTTTTCTTTTCTGTTTTTACTTTCTTAGGTTTTTTTTTTAAAAGGAATATTATTTCCCACCTGTTACGCTGTCGAATGTGAAAGGTACCAGACACGTATTTTGCATTTATTTTCGAGCTCATTTGACGGTTTTCTTGTGGGCCGAGATGTTGGCAGACGAAAGTTATAAAATGATTTATGATGAT
Organism: Polydesmus complanatus; assembly: GCA_034692225.1. Lineage (NCBI taxonomy): Eukaryota > Metazoa > Arthropoda > Diplopoda > Polydesmida > Polydesmidae > Polydesmus > Polydesmus complanatus. The sequence goes on along the minus strand of JAQGAZ010000460.1, from coordinate 34,480 downwards.
TTTTATTCGCAAATACAAGTTTTGAGTAACAGTTTCAATTCCCGCCCATTTCTTTTTCTTCTTTTTCTATAGATTTTTTTTTTATTATTACTCCGTATTATTTTTTTTTTAAGAGTTATTAATAATAATTATATATAGGCTGTATCGGTTGGATGTCGCAGTTGAATTACGCTGGGGAGTCAATTTAAATCACTATTAGTATCATTTTTTGTGTGTCTGAAATTGAGGTGTACCGGAAATAATTAACTTGAACTTTACATTGAAATTGTAATCGCGAAATTTAACGCAAAAATGCTCAAATTTAACTAATTTTTTTTTGTCTCCTCTTGTTTCTTTGGTTGATAACCTCAGTTTCGACCTTTATTTTTCTTTTTAAAATAATTTTTTTTTTTTTATTTTCTTATTTTGTAGATTGCTATTGCTTATGTGATATATTTTTTTTTTCTTTTGCACGCTGGTGTGTGTGGTCATCAGAGCAGAACTGTGACATAGCACTTCAACCAAATTGGCCCGTTCGGTCCAACTTTTTACCCCTCCTCTTTTCGGTTCTAATGGGGAATGAGGGTTTTTTTTTTAACCTTTCGTTCACGTTTTAGCTGTTTCCTTTACAACTTTTCCAAAGTTATATAATACTTTCCTAACGAAAATGCAATCTACAATAAATTTATCATATAGAAAAATTTCAAGTCACGGACCATTTTTTTTCTTCTTTCACTTTTTACTATTTCAGTTTTTCTCTTCTACACTAAATTTTATTATCCTCCGAAGAAAAAAAAAAGGTCTTTTGTTTCTCGAATTCCATCAGTAACCACTATCTTTTAGCGTTTTTTTAAACATTGTTTTCTATCTTTTTTTTTTTTTTCCTAGTTCTTTTTTTTTTCTTTCTTTTTGATCCATTGAAATCTCATTAAAAGACAAACACGAGGCTCGGAATAGAATCGTTCATTCGCATCACTTGGAATTTACTTAAATCGTTTCGAATGTGAAGCGAAGAGGAAGTGCGCGTATGCCGATCTAATGACCAATACGTGACACTTGAACAATGGTCATCAGGAACTCTCAATTTATAGTAACCAGAACTTTACTATCGGAAAAAAAAAATTTATTTATTTTTTCAATTTTTATCTTATTTATTTTATTTTTTTGTGTTTTGTTTTTAAATGATTTTCTATAATAGTGCTCTCTGATCAAACAATACGTTATTTAAGAGTTGTGCGACTTGCAGATAGCTTTTTTTTTATTATTATTATTTTCGGGTTTTTTTTTTTAAGTTCTTACGTTAAATCGAACGTGAAACGGCGTTATTTGAGGGGGCCACATGTAGTTTTTATTAGATGCATTTCTAGTTTATGGCCTAAAAGGAGAATTTCGAGGAAATTCTATTTTCTTATACGTAAAGATAGATACTGTACGGTATATATTTTTTAAGATTTTTTTTTTCTTTCTCTCTGCTCCCTCCTTTTTTTCATTCGATTTTCGTGATGCTTTTTCTCACCCGCATATTTTTGCGTAGTAGTTCGATGTGTTGTAGAGCGGAGAAAGCCTAGGCCACCTTGGGATATTATATTGTATACGCATTTAAACGATGGCTAGAAAATACATCGCCATAGGAATATAATATTATATGGGGTTTGTTGTACATGTATAAGGAATATCTGCCGTAGTGAGTGGAGGTTTGTTTACTTCAACCGCCGTATAATGTGAAATTCTAGTTCTCATCTAATTTTTCTCGCTGCGTGATGGCTGTTTGCGGAATCCGAGCAGAACATGATCAGCTGAATTTTTGCACCCTAAATCTTTCTCCACTCTCTTTTCTTAAACTTTAAATGAAAATGTGGGCGATATAATATACCGGTATATTATAGGGAAAACCATTCAGTAAGATTATTTTAAATACATGCTGCTGCGACTTGTTTATTTATTTTAAGAGAAATACAGTATATAGAGAGCGAGGGAGAAATTTTTCTGTTCAACTTCGCGTAATATCAATTTAGAAATGGTTGTAATAAACATAAGCGTTTAATAGCGAAATAATGACGTTATTTTATTAATTTGTTTATATTAGCGGCATCTTAAATGGAGCGAATTATTAACATTTTCCATGCTTTTTTGGAAATTTGAGATGAAATGGGAAGACTTTCATTTTCTCGTAATATACGTTTCTGAATGCAGTATTAAGAAAAAGAAATTAAACTGAAGCAATCAAATTACGGAGCTGCTTCTTTATACTTCATACGCGCAATTTAACGTGGAATTAGAAGTGAGGGAAATAAAATATAGTAATTATTTAAAAAGAATTTTTAAAGAGTCGGGGGGGATTTTTTTTTTTTTGTTAATTGAAACCATTTTATCTATCGCGTGTTTGACCCGTATAAAAGATATGATTGTGCTACTGCTAGGGATAAAACATGATTGGATATCCACCTGGCGACGAGATTGTGGCATACATATATGCAGTATATTTTTATGAAGAAATGGGGGGGGGGGGGGAAGTAAGAGGTGGCAATTCGATGGACCAAAGCGAAATTGGCAGCCGAAAAAGAGAAATTTGCGACGGTCGGTGATAGCTCCGACGAATGAACAATTTTTATGACTTAAGTTATAGTTTCGAACGGACGTGGTTGTGATTACGAAGGCGTGCGGTGGCGGTATGGAGGGCTGGGTGGGGTGATAGTGGATGAGGCTTCTCAAAGGATAAGGTGAGGTGAAGTTTAGGTAATAAGAAGCGCGAAGGTGACTGAGCAGAAAATTGAGGGGGGAAAATATATATTTTTTTCTCTTTAGTTTTTTTTTTTTTCATTTCTTTTAGAATTATTTTTTAGAAAAATGGCTAGCTCCACCTTACACTTTCAGTTTTGTTCTACGTCATCGCATTTACTAAAACGATTTTTTTCCCCTCTTGAGGTTTTTTTATTTTTATTTAGATTAATTGCACGTTCCATTTTTGCGGTATACATTTGAGCGGGTTCCTGGTAATAGTTTTTGGTATGTCCACATGTACACCGGGTATACCATTTTTTTCCACTTTTCTTTCTCACCTTTTCAATAAGCCTCGTCGTTTGAAAACATTAAGCAATCGAAAAGTCAACTTTATTGTGGTGATTTTTCGACATACATGTTTCAAAAAAGTTAATATTATCGTGGGAGATATTTTTTTGCTCGATTACACAATTATCTTACAGGGTGTATGAAAAGAAATCCTTATTCATATCATTTTAAGTGGTAAAAATTTATCCCCGTTGATAAAATAGGTCAGAGTTGTTTAGAGTTGCACTTTTTCCGCTGCTTCAAATTTTATTTAGATCAACTACACTTTTCTTCACACACACAATGAGACTCTGAATGAGAAAGATTATTTTTCTTTATGACACTCGCATTTATTTTTCTTAATATTTTTTTTATTACAGTATTTATTATTCGTTAATAGAAATAAATAAATAATAAAAAAAAAAAATTCGGATGCGAATATATTTTTCTATCAAATTTTTATTTGCTGCGAATTGAATGGAATAATTTTTTTATTTTTTTTTATTATTATTTCTTCAACGAGATTTCAATTTCTACAGAATGGGAAACGTGATTGACTCACTTTTGTGATGTCGATTGTGATCAAAACCTTAATACACCAAATTGATTTGCCTATTATTCGAATCGAACAAGTTTTCTTTTTTTTTTTTTTTTGAGAAGATTTTTCACAGTTTGCTTTCAATTTTTAAGGAGTCTAGTGTAGTTGTATGTGTGAAAAAGAGAAAGTAGAAAGAAAGTGTTTTGAAAACCTTGGTTGGTGGTATTTATTACAATCGAAGTATTTTCTACATTTTATGGGACAATTCATAGATTACCAAACATCTTAACTGGCACGTTTAATAGTGTAACACGCACAGACGGAGGGCAATAGTCAAAGAGTTTTACTATAATAATTGCAATCTCACCGACTTTTCTACACTTTTTTGAAATTTTTTTTTTTTTTTTTTAAGAAAATGAAGGCGTGAACTAAAAATAAAAATTGACCGTCTTATTACATTTGGTTCCACTTGACCTGTCGTGTCCTCATCTATTCATTTGACCTCCCCTTAACTAATTTTTTTTTTTAATGCAAAAAGAAAAGGTGGTGGATTCTTTTGTTTACTAGAATCTACTTAACCTTTTTCGTAAATTCACTTTTTTTTAAGAAATGTTTTTTTGTTGTTGTTGTTGTTGAGACAGTTTTTGTTTAGCCTCTCCTCTCTCTCTCCCTCACTTACTCGCCATTACTTTCGACTTTTGGCATTCCGGTGGTTATAACTTTTTTTTTTTTAAAAAAAGTTCTTTGTTCGGAGAAACGTTAATTAAAATACTACAATATCTATCGAATAATATAAAATAATAATAAAGAAAAAAAGAGAAAAACGTTAGACGTAAAGGGAGAAAATGTTTATAACCATTAAAATTTCATCTCGTGTAACTCCAACCGGATCAAATTTCACGTTCACTCGCACACATGTCCCCCTGTCTTAACTTTTTCTCGCTCTCTTTCTCTTTTTTTTTAAATTATTTTAAAAAGAAACTGGGCAAAAAAAAAAGTGTACTTGCGTAATTGTTACGCTTGTTTAGAAAAAGAAATTTCTGGCTTAGGGCTTCATTTTTCATTTCCTCTTTTTTTTTCTCGTTTTCATTCTTTCGTTGTCGTCTTATTATTATTATTATTAGGTTGTACATTTAGCATGTTACATTGTGTTTATTTTATTGCGATATTTGTCAGGAATGTTTATTTACAGTGAAACACGAGAACTCTTTTCCACACGCGCGTAGTGTGTAGTAGGCCTAGCCGATTTCCTTTCAGGGTCTCTCTCTCTTATTCGGGATGGATACAACTTTTCCTTTTTTTTTTTTTTTGCGCTTGGGTCGCAATTACATTTGCACGTTCACGTTACACGTGTTCGCCTATCGCTATCGATTTTCTAACGGTATCGCGTACCGAAATATATGTCAAAGCAAAAAATATATCTTATTGAAAATATATAATATACCTTTTTTTTTTTTGTCAACACGAAGAATATTGAAGTGGAAAAAAAAAAGGAAAGAGAGAAAAATATATAATATTATGAAGGAATACTGTACCGTATACATGTAATATATATTTTGATGACGGAACGCAACACATATTTTCTCCCCCCTCTCGTTTCTCTCTATTTCATTCTTTAGGTGAGATGAAATTAAAAGTCGTAAGTGACACAGTTAAGATTGCGCATTAGAAAATAGATGCACATTACAGTACATACTGAAAGTTGAGTAGGATTACGCGCAGGCAGGCACCGTAGCTAAAGCGTTACGTTGGAATGAGAGTTGTTGACATCTCCGGCATACCACGCTATTGATACATGTTGGCTACACGCAATTTCACGATTTTTTTTTCTTTTTTGTTGTTTCGAACACCGAAATTTTCATTAAAATAAACAGGGATTTTTCTCTTTTTTTTTAATAAAATAAAAAGAAACGAGGAGAGAGAAAGTAGAAAACGACAGAAGAGGAATGCTTGAAATATTGACGAGTAGGAGCCCTCTTGTGTGTAAAAGGTACCTAGAGAGAGATGGAGTGAGCGAACGAAATCTCGAGAAATAGGAATTGAAGTGGGTGGGATGGGATGGAGGGAGGGTAAAGATTTTGCGACTATTTTATGATAGAGCAAAAGCATTGTTCTCTCTCTACCTCGCTCACCCTTCTTACCGATAAATGACAGAAGTTGTGTATAGTTATAGTTCTCCATTTGACGATGACTCAGGAATCGCTCTCGTTCTTATCCTCCTCCACCTTCGCGTTTATATAATGCAAACGTATGCGAGCCTTCTAACTGATTTGGAACCAATGATAGAGACTGATTTGCATACATATACGAATGCCCCTCTCGCTCTCGAGTGAGAATGAGGAATTTTATAGATTTACCCTCAGTCACTCGTCGTCGTATTTGATGATGCAAAGGTTCGTGTCCCTTGCGGTGACACTTATGCGAGACAGATTAAAGGAGAATACGGTAGCGTTGGAGAGGATACGATAGGGAGAGAGATATTGGAGATGAAGAAAGGAATTATATGCTGTGATTAAATGACTTTTCCGTCCGATCAGTCGCCAATGGAATGGACGGAATTTGCGCGGAATGAACCCATTTTTCATGCTATTTTTTTAACAGCGTAAAAAGATGAATGAGAGGGTGGAATAAAATGGGGGAAAAAGAGTCACGTGTAGGCGAGCATATCGTTAAGGTCGATCCATATGTGACCTTATCATTTTTGGGTAGCTTTTATTGGATCGATTCCCGCGTAATGTCGCGAGCACTTGATTTGTTGATTTCGTTCTTTTATTATTACTCGAGGGCGAGTATTATGGGCGTCGTTTTCCATTCGTTTTGGTAGATTTGCTTGTTATTACAAAAAAAAAAGTTATGGGGTATATTTTTATAACATGAATAATGGAAATTAGAAGGAGAGAGAAAGAAGGAAAAAAATGTACAGAGTGAGTTTTTTCCTCCCACTTTCATAAACTGAAATGAAAATTCGCGTTGTTGGAAGTTTTGGAGGGATATGCAAATTGAGTTTAAAACACCGTTGTTATGGGAATGATTCACGTTTAAATGTGAGCTTCAAAGTCAATTTTCTGTTCTCACATTTATTTGATATGCATTTCTAATTTAATCGCGTGGAATCTTATTCAATGATCCTATTTTAATAGAAATTTTTTTTCATTGCGTTTTTTTATTTTTTTTAGTATGTCCACCTGGTAAATTCAAGCATCATCTGGGAGATGATCGATGTCAAACTTGCCCCGAATTTAGTACAGCTCCCTACGCCGGATCTGTGGAGTGTAGATGCGACGAAGGCTACAATCGAGCTATCAAGGACCCCAAATCCAGTCCATGCACAAGTACGTTCAAAAAGCAATTTTAATTTGAAAATGTTTTTAATAACCCTTTGCTGATTTATGTAGAACCACCCTCGCCGCCTCACAATTTGACGGTAACTTTCGTGGACCAATCGACGGTAATGTTGTCCTGGCAACCGCCTCATTTTCTGGGTGGCAGGACGGATACTATTTACAACGTGGTTTGTGATGCCTGCGGACAAACGGTCACATACGTGCCCAATCAAAATAATATTAACGACACAAAAGTCACCATTTCCGGCTTAAATCCGGTTACTACTTATCGCTTCCAAGTGTTTGCAGAAAATGGAGTGTCTACCTTTTTTGGACCTGGTCAATTTGTTGATGTTACGGTAACGACGGAAGCTTCAGGTACATATTTTTTGAATAAGTTTTTTTTTTTTTAGTATCATTTAACCGATGATTTATTTTATCAGTTCCTTTGATGGTGGCAAACGTGCAAGTGAAAAGTGTAAAGAGTACCGAAATTACTTTGACCTGGGATGCGCCGAACGACCCATTTAGTGACATTGAAATGTACGAAGTTCGTTACTATTCAAGGGGCGGAGAGAAAAATGCTACAGTTATGCTCACGAAGGAAGAAGAATTGCTGTTTAGTAGCCTTAGACAGAGAACTGAATACGGATTTCAAGTAATTTTTTTTTTAACTTTTATTTTAAAATATCTTCAGTTACGGTTATTATTATATCATTAAAAAAAAAATTGATAACTAGGTGCGTGCAAAAACAACTCACGGATGGGGAGAATTTAGTCCTCCAACTTACAAGATGACAGGACAAGTCATGGGTACGTTAATCTTTCGAGTTTTACCTATTAAATAAGTTCATTTGGATCACTCATTTATTTTTCTCGTTTTGTGCGTATTTGTATAGCGTACGTTGAAGAAGGTGATAACGAACAAGTGCGGATCATTGCCGGAGCAACGGTGGCCGTTGTGGTCCTACTGGTGATAATCATCCTCATCACTGTGTTGATCATAAGGAGGTGCGTTGGAGATCGTGAAGGAATCATGTAATTTTATAATATGAAAACGACGTCGTGTTGTGAAGCGTTGTCATGCAGCTGCTATGGCAATTGAGCATATCAATGTTGAACTGGATAATATTTAATGACGTTATTTTTCTTTAAATTGGAATAATAATTCACGTGTGGTCTGATGCATGCTAACTGTGCTCATCACAATCAAATTGGAAACGAATTTTATTATGATTATTCTATATTTGGATTCAACTTTTAATAATGGCTTTGGCTTTATATATATATATATTTTTATCTCGATGTGCTTCCATCCGTAAATAATTTTTCTACTGCAAAAGTTAAAAAAAAAAGTTTTATTAACTAGAGCTTAACTTTTGCAGTGAAGAGAAATTTCGTTTTTATCTTATGAAGATGAATTTGATTAATTATTTTTGTTTTGGTCAAATGATTCTAGCATAAAGTTTTTAAGCATATTTAGTCGTTAACTGTGAATTTCTATAAATTGAATGTTATTAACATTTTGATTTTTTTTTATTTTTTCTTTTGTAGAAACAATGACGAATGCAACAAAAAACAACCCAGCGATTGTGATACTTTGGAATATCGCAACGGCGAAGGTATATTTTTTATTTGAAATTAATTTTGCTTATAGATTTTAGTATTAATTATATCTTGTTTTTATTTAACGCGGCTAAATTAAGGATTAGTTGTAACATATAGTAAGTTAATTTCAATCTTTAAACGGGAGGGTAATTAAATGTAAAGAAAGTGGGTTTGGAGAGGGCGTGTGCAAGGCTATTTCGAAAATTATTTTTTTTAGTTTTTTTTTTTTTAAGTTTTTTTATTTTATAAATATAGTGGTGAGCACTTGTTCTTTGGATCATCCACAGATTATGTCTGTATCAGAGTGTAAGTTTGAAATTAATAATTTTATTTAAAGGATTAAATGGTATTCTGGAATTGTAATGGTTTTAACTCTGGTTTTTTGCTTTGGCTTTATTCTTTGGTTTTTTTGTGGTTTTCATTGCAAGGTGTTGCTTTATCTCCTGAGCGCACACACTTTCTCCTTAGCCATTTTCTTTCAAGGGGTGAAGCATGTGTTTAAACTAATAATTGGCTTTTGCAATGTAAATTTTTTTAATAATTGTTATTCACCTTATTAGTGACGACCCCATTGTTTACTCAAATGGGACCACCTCGTACTTACGTAGATCCTCATACTTATGAAGATCCAAATCAAGCGGTGAGGGAGTTTACACGAGAAATCGATGCTTTACACATCACTATCGAGGCTATTATCGGAGGAGGTATTACCGTCTATGGAAAACCTCGGGAGAATTTAAGGTTATTAATTTTTTGTTTGTATTTTTAGGTGAATTTGGGGATGTTTGTCGAGGAAAACTCAAGTTACCAAATCGACCTGAGATGACCGTGGCTATTAAAACTTTGAAACCAGGTTCTAGTGATAAAGCTAGAATGGACTTTCTGAGTGAAGCCAGCATCATGGGTCAATTTGATCATCCTAGTGTGATATTTTTGCAAGGAGTAGTTACGAAGAGTAAGTTTTAATATTTTAAATTTTAAAAAAATAAGATGGACTAAATTTTTGACATTTTTCAACAGGCAACCCGGTTATGATTATTACTGAATACATGGAGAATGGCTCACTAGACACATTTTTAAGGGCTAACGACGGAAAGTTGCAAATAATTCAGCTAGTGAAAATGTTGCGTGGTATCGCGAGCGGAATGCAGTACCTTTCTGAAATGAATTACGTCCATAGAGTATGTTTTAATATTGATACATCCTAGCTAAGCATTGCGATTAAATTACATTATTTTTAATTTTATTAGGATTTAGCCGCTAGAAATGTTTTAGTGAACGCTAACTTGATGTGTAAGATAGCGGATTTCGGACTTTCTCGAGAAATTGAAAGTGCTACGGAAGGGGCTTACACTACGAGGGTATGTAAACTAAAGCGTTAAATTAAAAATGAAGCGTTTATTTATTAGCCCTTATTGCTTTCAAATTTAGGGAGGTAAAATACCAGTGAGGTGGACGGCACCTGAAGCCATCGCGTTTAGGAAATTTACATCTGCTAGCGATGTATGGAGTTTTGGTATTGTTGCTTGGGAAGTGATGTCGTATGGTGAGAGACCTTATTGGAATTGGTCGAACCAAGATGTGATCAAGAGTATCGATAAAGGATATCGCTTACCCGCGCCAATGGTAATTCATTTTATTTTATTTGGGCTTGATTATCATTTTTCTATGGGAGCTAATTTGTAAAACGCATTATTTTAGGATTGCCCGGAAGCTATTCATCAATTGATGCTCGATTGTTGGCAGAAAGAAAGAGCGCACAGGCCAACATTTGCCAATACAGTTAAAACTCTAGATAAATTGATAAGATGTCCAGAGTCTTTAAGAAAAATCGCTCAAAGTCGGTAAGTTAGCGAGTAAATTATGCATTAAGAGATTGCCGATTTTTCATCTTAATATTAAAGCTTTATCGAATTAATATAGGAACCAAAATCCATTGGCCCCCGACGCCCCGGACATGACTCAATTCTCTTCCGTCGAAGAGTGGCTGAGCAGTATAAAGATGGCTCGTTATCTAGAAAATTTCGAGCGAGCCGGAATAGTCACGATGGATGGCGTTGCCAGGTTAACACATAAGGAATTAGCGTCCCTAGGAATCACTTTGGTGGGACACCAAAAGAAAATTATGAACAGTATACAAACTATGAGGGCACAAATGAACGCCAATATGTCGGAAGGGTTTTTGGTGTAGTGACAACCAAATAGGATTTTTAAATCCTGTTTTTTTATATTATATGTATCTTTTTAAGAAAAAAAAAAAATTATATGGTTCGAGAACTTCCTAAGCCCGTCCACATTTAAATGATGAACGGTCACCAATGAAAAGACTCGGTACACAAGTGCATCAATCAGCCCGCGGTGTGTTTTGTGAAGAGGCAGGCCAAAAAATGTTGTCTTCGAAACGCCGTTTGTGGTTGTTGATCGGTTTACGCATCGAGATGAAGAGAATAACCGAGGTTATTTGATTGTCCAAATGTACGAGTCTCGTACATATCACTTGCCGCGAGCACAAATGTAATTTACAAACTCTTAACTCCGAATGTACTCGACTTTGATTGGAAGTCAAAATTTGAAATCGTCAAATTCATCGCCGAACGTACACACATGAGAGTGTAAAAAAAAGTAAATATATGCAACGGTCTGTAAGAAGAAGAAGAAAAAATCGAAGTGGACGTTCTTTTTGTTACTGTAAATTATTAATTATTCGTGAGATGAGCAGTGTTTCAAGCTTTCGAAGTTCCTTAAACATTTTTTGCGATTGAAGTCCGCCAAAAATATTAGGAATTTCTAACTTGTAAATCTCAAATGACATTGCAACGTTTTTTGCAATTAGCGTTTTTGTTTAGAAACATCCTTTTAAAATGTTGGCCGATGTATGTTATATTTAAGTATTTAGTTTTATCGTTCGAATTTCAATGTTTTCTACATTTTAATTTTACCAGGAAATAAGTTTTAGTCATTTGTAAGCTTATTTGGAAAATAATTTCTTGACCCCCAAAATATATTAATTGATTTTAATAGCTATTTTTCATTATACGGTCGTCTTTGCTGCAAAGTATTGTACGTTCGTCTCCGTTGTTACGTTGTATCTACACGTTTTTATCTGCGTTTTTTGGACGGAGTTGGATTATACTCTTGGTCACCAAAAATCACTTTTGAATCTATGCGACGGTTTGAAGATTAACAACGTGTGTGTGTATGTTTGCCCCAGAAATCCAAGTCGTTTATACATAGAAAATTAAAACCCGTTTCATCGTGGGAGCAAAAAAAAAATGATTTTTTTAAAATAATAATTAAAAAAAAAGGATAAACTTTTTTTTTTGTGGAAACAATTAAGTGTGCGTGTAACACCTCAACAAGTCATTTGAACATTATTTCTAAATCGCGAAGATAATTCTCATATTCATCATCGTGTCATCGTATTTGTCATATTTCTTTTGTGATAAAAACTTTTTTTTTTTATTTGCAAGAAAAACATTTTTTTTTGCAAAAAAAAAAAAAAATCTTGAGACAATTTAAGACTTCATTTTGTATTGTATTTTTGCTTCTAGTGATATTTGATCTACTTTGTACATAGGATATATACATATATGAATAATTAATTATTAATTATAATATTATGCATACGTGTCGAGATTGTGACATCGGCTTGAGAAAATTGTCTTCGTATTGCAGTCGCTTTATAAATAATTATCTACTTTTTTTTTGTTTTATTGATTTTTTTTTTATAAATATATATAATTTTGTCAATACGAATAAGTGAAGTACAGAAATGAAACCTGTGCTCAACTAGCTAGAATTATATCAAGTGATCGAAAAATACAATTCTATTTTTTGTTTAACGATGAAAATAATGAAAATTTGGATACGGAAAAATAATTGTGTGCGTGTACATGTTTTCATGTTGAATTTTTCTTAACAATGAAGGCAATAATAACTATTGATCATTATTTTTTTTTTGTTTTATGCGACTTTTTTTTTTTTTAGTTTGCATTTAAAATGTGCGTGACAATTTGATGTCTCGTAATTGGACGGTGTTCTGCACAAACCTACCAACCTAAAAATTTCGATATTTTTTATTCCAGGCAGAGCCAACATTTTTTATTTTTGTCTATTATTTGGATTTGTAGAAAACTATCAACATAACAAGTCTCCTTATTGAGTTGGTAGCTTTCTATTGAAATTCCGAGTGTTTTTATTTTATATTTATTAAAAGCAGGTTTACTTTTTAATAAATGTGGGTTGGAAGCTGTGTGTAGTACTCTGTCCAATTGCACAGTTTTATTTTTCATTAATATTAGTCGTTGAAGACCCAGCACAAGTTAATATACTACCAAGATTGATACTGTACTACTGTATAATCGTTCATGGAAGAAACAACAGATGGATTCAGAAAATAATTATTTAGTAAGTGAAAAAAAAATTTAATGATCTACGCGCAAAGATGTTTTCTCATTTTTTTATGCAAAGATATAAAATCGAAATATTAATTAAAATTATACCAGTACCGTATAATTTACATACAAAGCAATTCTTTTTTAATTTACCTCGTCTAACTTTTTTTTTAGTACCGATATTAAAAAAAAGACTTCTGGATTTATTTAAAAGATCTTATTATTGCAAGTTACAAAATAATTCAAGGATAATTTTGACTCTTAAATTATCGATCATTACAGTATGTTAAATACCGGTATTCGGCGGTATAACATTTTTAATGGCTTTGCCGGTAGTAATTTATATATTTTTTATAATTAACTACTGTAATACCAACTTTAATTTTTTTTGAATTTATTTTAAAAAAAAATACTATAAACGTAACAAAAAAATCATCAACAAATTTGGACCACCATTCGATTATTTATTAAAAATTAAAGTTTGATTTTATATGGCTAAAAATCAATAATTATTTTAACTTTCTATAATTAATTTTATTTTTAAATAAAAGCCTTTAAAAAGTACATTTGACGTGAGGATAAAAACAATATACTCCGAGTATTAATTTTTCAAAATATCTGGCGAAAATGTTACTTTTCGAATCACTCCTAGATGGCGCTACGCAAGCTAAAATTGCAAAGTCCGCTATGACGTCAAGTCCGATGCGGTGACGTCGTAATGATGCGACGCGCCAATAATCTTGTGTAAAGAAATCTCTCCTCGCAAACCATCGATGTCGCCGACTTGGTTAACGACTATTACAAACTTTGACGTTTATTATCGCGGTGTTACATTGTGTGTAAATCAATCTCTCAGACATTGCATCTCATCCTTCTCACTCACTCCGTATCATTCCCTGCTCACGTCCTCCCGACTGAACCGAGGAGTATTTCCAATGGCTTCCCTCAACCTCAAATCATCAACCTGAGAATTCTTGAAGTCTGAGAATCAACAACCAAACCGTGAGTATTTCTAACTCCATTATTCTAATTAGCCAACATTACTTATCACTCACACTATTTATTCTTTTAAAAGGAAACTTTTAATTTTAGTGATTTTTAAGCTCGTGTATCGTTCAGCTTTAAGCGCAGATTCCTCGAGACTAGAGTTGTGCAACACGCGCTCTACATAGATATACGCGAGCATGTAAATGAGGTTAGTTGCATACGATTATGAAGTGACCGCCTCGAATCAAAATTATTAGTCTTACGAGCAATGTCACATAAAAACGAGGTCAGGATAATGTGAAGGTTTAAAGGGTGTTTGTTTTTTTTTTAAAAAAAAGTTGAGCCGTTTTGCCGCACGAGTTTGCCAAACGAATAATTTTCTCCCATGTGTTTTCGATGGGAATCCATGTGTGACACAGCTGGAACCGAACCGTTTCCGCTTCTTCTTCGATAATTATAGTTCGTTCTAACTTAGGAAGGACATAAAAATAAATGAAAATAATAAATTTACTTTCAAATTACGCAATATTATGAACAAGAAAAAATCGGGTGGATGCGTCTTGAGTCATCCCAAACTTGAGATGATTCAATTCCCGCTCTCAACAGTTGGAATTATGGTACTGTACAGTACTATTTATCGAAATCGACAGAAATTAAAAGTGAGCATTCCAGCTAATTGTAGGTAAATTGTTTTGTGATTACCACTTTCTCAATATTTATAATAACTTAAATTTATACAGTACATGTATTAAGGTTTTATGAACAAGAAAAATCTATTTTCTACTGTGAAGTATTGAATACAGTAATTTGTATTTGCATGAATGAGGCTTCAAAATTGGATTAGAAAAGTCTTTTTGATTGGTAAAATAGTTAAAATGTAGAGAATAGTCTTTGGTCAACCATAAATTTTTTTGAATAAATTTATTACGGTAATAAAAAAAAAGTGTAGAGCTAAAAGTGATAGAAATTTGAGCTGCTGACATTACAGTACTGTATTTGATTCCGAAACGCGATGCAAGAGTTAGTGTATAATTTTACGCTTATTTATTTACCGGTATATTATTTTATTACTGCGAGCATTGTTTTGATATTAATTATTTGCAGTGGTAATTTTAAAATGGCAAAAACTTGAGTTTACAGTACTGTATTTGATTTTTGGAATAATTATTACAGTATTTTTAAACTTATGTGATATTGCAAAGAATTTTTTTTTTTTTAATAAAAAGTTGTAATTTCTTTAAAAAATATAAGTTTTAAAGGAATTACAGTATTTTTGTTTACTGTTAGGCACTATTTTTTAATTAAATGAGTTTCATACTAGTATGTAGGGCAAATACTGTATTAATATTTTCCATTCATAACTTTCAGTACGATTTTTCAGCACGAAAAGTGAGCTGCTGTTTTCGATTTTAAAATTAATTTTTTTTCTCAGTTTTAGCTGAATGCTGAAACTTTCCAATTCAGCTTAGCCATAACAATGTATGTACTCAGGACAAAATTGTTGTCTTGTCCTGGGCATTGTGGCTGAATTATAAGTTTTCATTCCGATGTTTTCACAATGCATCTGGAAAGAATAATACTGGTTTCGATTTGAACGAGTGTAAATCTACTTGAGCATAACTGCGATGTTCGAATTGAACAGTAAAGAAGGCTTTGAGGTTTGTTTTTGGAAGATCTAAGTGCATTTTTTTTATATATATATTGTATATATATTTAAAATCGTTCAGGGTAACGGTAGCCTACAGCTAATTTAAGATTTTAAACATATATTTTGCGATGTATTTTGGGAGCTACTGTAGCGTTATATTTATTATTTACAGAATTTTCAAATTTGACTGCCTGCTGCTGCTGCCGCTGCTACCGTTTTAACAACAACAGCGATTTAGGTTAATCCGTTTAAGGTTGCGTTGTTTACCGTAGTGCGAGATAGATAGACAGACCTGTTCCACGACTTATGTCCTTAGAGATACACCGATGTGCATTTATTTCCATTTGGAGACGGTCCAATCTCTACACCAGAAATGGTGTGTAAGCTCTCTACTCGGAATGATCGTTTGGAATCGTTGAAAGAAAGAAAGAAAAGAAAAAAAGATTTGCGAGTTAGCTAAACATTTTGTCTAACACCAACTGCATTCGATAACTTTGTGGTGCACTTGGTCAGGGTCACAGCCAGATTACCGATAACTGGTGCGGAATTAATTAAAAAGATTTCCGAGGCAAGACACGTAGATAGACGGGAATGAAAGATGCTAAACGCGGACGTTGATATTTTGATTTCCCTTCTTCTCATTGTATTTTATTCCTTGACACGCGCTGTTGAAATCGAATCCGCTTTGCTTTTTAATTAAATGTTTGATGATAGAGTTATTAGACGGAGAACGATGTTTATTTATCTGGGATATGTTTTTATGCGTCTTTTATACATTTCTTTTTTCTTCTGAGAGAATTTTCGTTGACAGATGTGAATTATCGGTACATGTATTGTGTTTGAGGCAAAAATCAATAAGTCAAAATGCTATTGGAAAAGATAATATCGCGCTTGTCTGGTTGGAGACGATCCAATTTGTCATTAACAAGTCTAGGTACATGTCAAGATTCTCTTCCGACTACGTTTTCATCTCAATCCAAGTTATTGTCCTTCCAACTTCGTTTAGTTTTTATTTTATTATTATTGTTTGTCTGGTTTTGTGAGAAAGAAAATGTCATCGTTAAAACTTAACCAATTTACAGTTTATAGAAACTGAATTTTGATCCGTATAATCCGTTAACTGTATAATGGTTTTTAGGAACCTTTCTCGAAAAATTTTCAATTAGAACGTGCAGCGGTTTCCAGAAAAGATGCGGGAGTTATTCCCAACATGTCGTGGTGACATATCAACTTGCTAACTCTATAAGTAGACTTGGAAAATGCAGTTTTGTTTTTAATTACGGCTTGTAGACATTTTTAAAGCTGTTTTAGGACGGCAAAGTAATAGTAAAATAATAGTGGTAGACTTAATAATTGGTCTGGCCATACAGTTTTTTTAATGAGCATATTTACCTATCATCAAAAAAATAAACAAGTAAAAATTATTATTAACAGTTTTTTGTTTTCAAGAGAAAGTAAAGTGGTTCGGTTTAGCAATTTTTTTTTTCTTTTGCTGAATTTAAATATTGAAGGAAAGTTGGCAAATTTGTTAATTCGTATGTTAATTAATTGAATCTCAAGAATCTACTGTCAACACTGAAATGACCAAACCGGAATTGTTTTATGAGAGGTTGTGTATTCGTGTTGTGGAGGCAGTGGGCCAATCGAATAAGACGAGTTTTTTTTTCTTTTTTAAATACCGATGTTTAAATATTTTTTTTTTTAATTAAACCGCCATTATTTCGTTGAATTGAACAATGTGAACAACATTTTGCGCTTGGTGAATTAAGAATTGTCTGCCATCATGGCTAATATTTCGTTGCCAACCCAGTGGTTATAATTACAGTATTTTAATTTTTCTTTACCACTGATTTCATTCCGTTTAACTATGTGAATGCTCTAAATTGAAGCATTATAAATACCGTATCACAATTAAAAGAAAATACAGGCGAATTTTGTGGGTTTACGCTTGGCACGTCTATTTAAATTGGTATTGATCTTACTCCAGAAAGAGGTTTTGATTTGATTTTTTACTGTCTCAAGTTGATCAGAACTTAATTATTCAGGTTTGGAGGGGGAATACAGATAGACCATCACTCTTGACGAAATTGAATTTCGTTTAGAAAACTCATTTTATTTTATTTTTGTACCAAAATTAAATTGCTTAATTTACATTATTAAATTTGGTAACGAAATGGCAACGAAATGTTTTGAGGGATTAACTTAAATTGCTGTTGAAAAGAGTGAAACTGAATGATGCTCTCACAAGTATCTTTTCAACTCGGAAATGTTTATAAGAAATAACATTTGAATTTTTATAAGCGTTAAACCGGGATATTTTCAACAAATAAAATTGAGAAATCGGTGGCATTACGTAATATGAGAGAAAACCGGAGACAGCTGATTATAAAAATCGATGCATGCCGGTAAATACAGTGTAGTTCAAACTAAGTATCAACACATTAACTTGAATGTGCGTTTTTATACTTTTTAAAATAGATTTGTAAAACATATTTTTGCATAAGCTTACATGTACGGTAATAACACTACTGTAGCGTAATAATCGAAAAGAAGAGTTTTTTCACCCCAATTATTCTTCTGTTTCGAATGTTTTGATGAAGAGATTTGGAGTGAAATGACGTATCTACTCTAGCATATCGTTTATGAAGGGGAAAAAAATCTCTTTTCTGTATTATCCAACTCGTTTCCCAGCGTTGATAAATACTGTACAGGTACTGGATCTGTGTCTGTGAGGGGGTGTACTTGTTCTTTCTACGAAACTGCTGGCTGAGTAAGCTTAGTGTTTCGCAGGTATATTCGCTGCCGTAAAGGGAATCTCTTTCAGAGAATTCATTGACTTGCGTTCACCTGCTCAACTTACTTGACCCTAATCGCCCTTCACATACACCACGTGAACGTTTCTTCTCGTAAATTTTTTTTTTTTCTTCTTCTTTTTTCTGCTCACGTTTTGGCTTCTATTTTTCTCTTCCTCCTAATATTCAACAATGGAAATTGTTTAGGTAAGCTTGGAACCTAACATAAAAATCCTAAAAAATTTCGTCGAGCTAGTTTCGTTTAAATATCTCGTATTTCACACACATTATCCGAATAACCTTTATTTATTTTGTGTTGTTTATCTTCTGCTTTACTAAATATTTAAAATATTTTTTCAGAAGGACAGAGCGAATTGAAGTTCGGTGAGGGATCATGAAGACCATGGCGCCAACGACGACCATCGAAACGGTGACGATCGTCAGACCTTTAAAGGTACAGTTAACAATATACAATAATTACTTTGCTCTTCTATCTGTTCATCGGACCAATGATGAATTTAAAGGGTGTTCAAACATTCAGTCAAGCGACTATGTTATCATTGGAGGACATGTCGCGATTAAACAAGGTCAAATTTAATTACAATGGGTAATTTTTTTTGCATATGCATAATGCGTAGCATATAATTCATTATTTTTAGTCATCCGGGGTTTTTTTTTTTCTTATGTCATTTGCAGTTTGATACCCTTTTTATGTTTTTAATTTGTTTTTTGTGTGGCTCTCTTAGCGGTTGTCGGAAATGGCATTACTGACTCGGTTAAGGTGGTGGTTATAATTATGCTTTCACTTCATATTATCATGTGGGCGTTGTTAGCTTTCTGTAAATAAAGTGACAGGATCAGAGGTTTCTAAGTTAAATATTTGAGCCACATGTACATGCACAACAAATCTACTTCCATTTGGATTTTTATCTTGTGCGGCAACTTTTTTTTTTTTTTTTTGGAATATAAATTAGCTTACGAAATAAAATTTGCAAGATATTTTAACATGACATACAGCTTAGAAAATGTATTTCATGAGTTGAAAGAATGGGTTACATTACGAAATATTAATTTTTTTTTATTGAATTGCTGTGTTTAGGTCATAAAAGAAATATTTTACTTCTTTATTTCAACGAAGTGAACTTGTTTTTATTGTTAGATATTACTTTTACTGCGTTCTAATTTTAGTCCCTCGTTATAAGTCCATAGATGTAAAATTAATTGAATGTGTTGGTAATTTGACACACGAATTGTGTTATGAAGCTTTTCTTTCATTTTTTTTCCTGCTCCAATAGCTCAATAAAATTGTGTTAGCATTATGGCATTTAATGTTTTTTTAGTCAGTTTGGTTCTGCTCTAAATGACCTTCCTGTTGCTACATTTGCTGAGGGGGGAGCTATGTGTTCAAAACATCAATTTCGATGCTACAATAAACAAATAGTTAATTAGATCAGAGTTGCGTGATCACGTGTAATGCATTTTATAGTTTTCAATACATCACCTACCCCTCGGACGGTAGTTTTTTTTATTACTATTATTTTCGGCCTTGGAAATAATAATTTTTTTTATTGCAAACAAAAAAAAAAAAAGAAAAAAAAATGTGTAGGCGTATGAAATTTGAAGCCAAAATCAAGCACTCGTTGATATTTTTTTTTACCCGAGATTTTAGTTTGCGTATTGCGCATTACAGTAATCAATATTGAATGAAAGTTATTTCTTTTATTATTTTCGTTGGTTCATTTTGGTTTGCTCATTGTTTTGCGGGGAATGAACGCAACGGTTGCCTTGGTGATTTAGTATTTTCTTCTGATTGAAAATTTGCATTAAATATTTATTTTTGGAACGTTGCGTCGTTAAATTTTAATTAATACATGTACATTAGAAATGTTTATAAATAAAAATGTATCGGCATTTCACTTAAAATTCAAGTGGAAAAATCTACTTTATATACAACCGGCTTTTTTTTTTTTATTTACTTTGATTTTGTTTGGTAATAAATATTAAGTTTCGGCGAAACATACAGTAGATGTAAGAGAGTGTAACGAATTATTTATTCATGAAGTTGCATTAAATTTTAGATTTCATTGATTCTTCGCGATTCCTAGTACCTTTTTATTGGTCTTTACATCACGGATAGATAATTAAATTGTTGTTGTTGATAATGAAATTTCGTTCGATGTAGGTGATTGCGTTCATTTGCGGTCTCATCGTTTTACTGCTCATGATTTTGTGCCTGGCGAGTCCAGACTGGCTCTTGGCTGACCGCTTTCGTCAAGGCTTGTGGGTTCACTGTATTTCTGAAGATGCTCCACTTCCTCTTCCGTTCAACTTGACCGAACGAGGCGGATGTTTCACAGTCCGAAGCGTAGGCATGTGTCCAAAAAATTGAATGACAAATTTTTTTATTATTTTTTTATTGATTTTGAATGTGTTTTTAACGCATTTTGAATTATTTTCCTCAAAAGGTTATATCCAAGCTTCAGCTGCACTTTGCCTCTTGTGCCTGCTAATTGATTTGTCAGCCACTGCCATGACCGGATGTGGTCTCCACAGTAAAGATCCAGTTCTCAAATATAAACTTTATCATTATGCACTCTACGCCATGGTTTCGGCTTGTAAGTAGTTTCTCGTAAAAATATTTTACAATTGGATTTGACTCATTTGAGCTTTCAAAAAATGTAATTCTTTAGTCAATTAAAAAACAAAAGCAATAGCAAAGGTTAAATTTCATTCATTTGTTTTTAACACAGTACACTTATTGGTATTTAACTAAATTTTATTAAGATAAGATTTTTTTTTAATTTTCAAAAGAATTTTTTTTGTTTAGTTTTTAAATACCGGGTCTGTAAATTTAAATAAATGAAGTACCATTAACTGTGTATTTTTATTGAATTCTTGAGGTCTCAAATTAAAATGGACGTAATTTAAAACTTTTTGAA
The DNA here is from genome assembly GCA_034692225.1 of Polydesmus complanatus. Lineage (NCBI taxonomy): Eukaryota > Metazoa > Arthropoda > Diplopoda > Polydesmida > Polydesmidae > Polydesmus > Polydesmus complanatus. The sequence goes on along the minus strand of JAQGAZ010000460.1, from coordinate 13,224 downwards.
TTCAATAGAAATCTAGAAACTTATTTATTTTAAAAAAATTATTGCCTTTTATACTAGTTTTGGGATTTAAACTTTTCCTATTTTTTTTTTTTTATTGACTACAGAATTTATAAACCAGTAAATTATCGATTAAATTCTGGTTTTGTTTTTGAAATTTACGTTCAATTGAAGCATTTAGTTAAATATTTTATTTTCTAATGCTAATAATATTGTACGCTACGTAGTGGTAATTCTACTCATCGCTCTCATCGTGTATCCTTCATGTTTCGCGCAAGAAATTGCTGCGGGTAATCGACGCGTGTGGGAATTCGGCTGGGCTTACGGAGTCGGTTGGGGCGCAGCTATTTTTCTATTCGGTGCGGTAGTCTTACTGTTGTGTGATAAGGAAAGCGAAGAAATTTATTATAAGGAGAGAACAATAATTCACGAAAATAAGGAATTGAAAGCGTAACTCTTTCCATCTCATTTCTGCACATCGCAACTGTCCATTTTAATTTCCAAAGTTGAACGTTCGTGTAATTTTCTATACGTCAACGACTAAATACACCCGTCCAAGTTCCATTTAACAGCCCTATAGATACATCTATTTTTGTGTTGTCAAGATTTTTTTTTTTTTGTTATTATTATTATTATTTTTTTTTTGCACCCTCTTTACCGGTGTATTCTCGTGTATCTGCGTCTACAGACATTTTCGTTTTTTCTTAAACCTCAAATCGTCCAACATTATTTTCGATCTTACAAAATGAAAACTTTTGATGTTGGTTTTTTTTTTTATTTATTAACTCTGAAAATATCATCAACTTAGCAGCTGCATCTTGTGTATGTTATCGGAAATAACGCTCGTCGAGATGACATTCTCAAAACGAAGATTGAGTCTTCGATTTTAATTTGTGGCCTCCCCTATGTGTGCTGTTTTTGCTATTTTAAAATTTTATCTCACGTTTTTACTGTTTCAGGTAGCTTTATTGAGATTTTGGTTCTTTGTTTTTTTTTAAAATTTGTTAGGAATTATTAATAAGAATGTTTATGGCGAAAATAATTCAACTGCAGTTACTTGAATGAGATTCTCTATAACGTACGGTAGATTTCAAGTTGGCCATATTAGATCTTGATTTATATTTAATATATTATTCTTAGCGCTGCTGGACTTTTAATAGTACGCTTTAAATGCCTTAACTATGACAAAGTTAATGTTTTATCTCCATCGCAAAATTACACATATTCAAATACAAGTAATTGATAAGGTTCATTGTCAATAAGCTGGTGCCTCGTACATTTAACAATTATTTAACTACATTAAAGTTTATTAAGAAGATAGTTTAAGAATGAGAAAATTGAAAAATATTTATAAATCTGTAACTAAATAACAATACAATATTATATTTAATTCACCCTAATTATTTTAAATGTCTAGTGCGTCGCGAAATATAGATCTTAGTTTTTTAAGCGTAGATTATTCATTATTTTTTAAATTAAAAAAAAAAAAACATTAGCAAAAATATCATAGGTAGTCATTTTTCAATGAAGAAAGTGACTGAATATTTTTGGTTGTACATGTACAGTACAGTAATTTGTGCAAATAGAACAAAAAAAAAATTATTGTTTAAGCTTATAAGTTCTATTATGTTTTCGATTAAAAGTAGGCATGCAAATATTTGACCTCTGTTAGTGCTACCGTAGGCGTAATGTTATAATCAGGCAAACCTCCACAAGATAATACACTCTAACGTTAAATTTTGATTTATCAGTAGAGTAGGTGTGTTATCTTAGTTGTTCAGTTTGTATTTACTTGCTTAGTGAAATTTTAAGTAATGTTTCCTAGTTAGTTCGCTGAAGGTAAATCAGGTTCTTTCTCGTTTAATTTGTAAATTAAAAAGATTTTAATAGTCTCACGGCCGAAGTAATGATTCGAGTAGGTTGTGTTAAAAATGTGTGCTTACAATACATTAAATGTTTCTGTTGTTCAAGTGTTTGTAGCCGCACTCATTGAGTTAAAAGATTTTAGTGATTTTGGCGAATGTACATACTGGAATGAATAATAATCAAATTAGCACCTTTACGCTCATTAAGTATTTGAATATAAATAAAACTCTTTTGTCCGGTATCTGGGTTGTTTGAAATTATCGACGAGTTTGCATCAAAGCATTATTATATAATATTTTATTTACCCTAAAGAAGCTTTTGCACAGTTTAAATAAGTTTTCAATAACAAAATTTATATAATATATTATTCTGTCTAATTCTAACACAACCAGACAAATTATTTTAAAATTTACATCCGGCGAAGCTTTTTTTTATAACAATTATACAAACTTATTGGTCATTGGGTTAGCAATTTATTTTTTCGTGGCGATTATTTAGGAGATTCGATGGAAAGATTTTGTTTACAGAACTTGTGTTCATTCATCCCTTTTTTGCCATGTAATCTTTATAGGTGTGATTTAGTTGTTCAAGAAATATAAACGTGAGAACCGTATGTGGACCTAGTCGTGCGTAATAAGGCGTGAAACCTTTCCACAGGCAAAAGAAACCCTCTTGGCGAATAACTCTCAATAGCACATCCTGGAAAAGATATATGAATAATTATAAATGGGATTCTGGGAAACAAATTTCTTATTTCAGACTCACGATTGTTCCCTTATATTCTGGTACTCCATTAACAATTTTCATATTCTGAATTCTGTAGCCCAAGAAGAATAAAAATTTTTTTTAGAAGCTTGTCTCGAAATAAAGAAAATACCATGTACCTAGTTTTGGCGATATCAACGGGCATCGAAGCGGCGGTAGTAATCAAACCACTAATCATGCTGGCAGCAAAATGACAAGCAATATTATCCTTAAAGTAACCTGTTTTAATTTTAAATAATTAATTAATATCTTAACACCTCATTTATTTATTTCCATGTAATTTACCAGTAGACATTAGAATTTGTTTAGCTTGCGAATATGAAGCCAATTGAGCAGCGTTCACAACCATCGCTCTTCCCATTGTAGGAATGCAACCCTAAGTAATTAACATTTTTTTTTTTTCGTGATTATTATTTTCAATTGATCAAAGTTACTCACTCGCCATAACGTTAGGACTCCTTCCTCTCTGGTTATTCGATACAGAGCGTTGAACACATTGGTATAACCGCGTCTCTCATTAACTGGAAGCCTTAAATATTCACCCTACATTAAATTCTCACTGTTTTTAGTTTGGAAAAAGTTGATCAATATTCGTATTTACCGGCCGTCGGATGTCATCCTGATAAGTGACACTTCCGCCGGTGTTCCAACGAAAGCACCCACAGCACCGGCCGCCATCCCCAATGCTGCTTTCATAAAAAAGTTTGGAGGTTTGCCATCGGGACTGCGACAATAAACAAGGTATTTAGCCTAAAAACCTTCTTTCTTTTTTTAACAAAAAAATATTCATGTGGTACCTTGAAAATTTGTCGAACAGCCATGTGTAGGTTCCAAGTCGAACAGTAGTGTAAGACGCTTGTCGTAACAACCCCGCCGATAATCTAAAACGATAAATTTATTAATTGCCAGTTGCTTAAGAAAATCTTAAATTTATTCGTACCCGGCATATGCTCCAACAATGCCTTCATTTTTCAAAATGGCTACAAACATGTGAGCACTAGTCTTGTATTCTTTCGCACCTCCGCCAACACCTGAAATAGTTGGTTTTTTTAAAAAAATATTTAATAAATTAGTTTATTTTTTTTTATTTCAAATCAATAATTTACGAACCACTCAATTGCATACGGTTCTTTAATAAGTCTAATGGCTGAACAAATAATGTAGCTCCCATTCTATAAAAAGATAAAAAAAAATATATATACAGTGTATATACTTTAGAGACATTTTAATTTCCATATTTTTTTTGATGAAAATTATAGTAAATACTAGTAAGTATAATGGCTGAATATAAAATACAATAGTTCTAAGAACCGAATTTTTAGGGTTTATTAAGATCGTAAGTTTTTTTAATGGATTTTATAGTTCATATCTACCGCGAAGTTTTACTGTTTCATCATCATGATGGGCAAAGGGCAAGGAAACTTTCTATCCTTCAAATAGTGTTATCAATACTTTAAAAAGACCTTTACACTTAACATCATCTATTATTTTTATGATCTAGCAACTTGATGTTATCTGTAGATGCTGTAATTCGAGCGTTTTATTCGCAGTCTTAAGTTTACTTTCTTTCAAAATGATGACGTGAGAACGCAACTCGCGCGCTATTAATTTTAGAAACTGATATTAAAGGTGCTACTTGCTAACAATTTAATACCTAATCTTATTATTCAAAGAATTAATAGGAAGATGTAAACACTTAAGAGACTTTTTTTAAAATTTATTGAAAGCATTATTATAATATAGCCAAGGTGAAATTTATTGTCAATTTAAACGTAAATGGGTACAAAGGTTATTCAAACATCTGTCAACGATTAAAAAAATGTGTGTGTGAAATTGTACGTCAGCAAATTTTTAACAATAATTTCACCCATTCAGTATTTTTATTTTGTATTTTTGAGATTAGATATTATTGCGGTCGCGTGACAACGCCGGTTTTCATCTTTTTCTCACAATTAAAACGTAATTTTATGAAATTTTGCGACACGCGCCGAAACCGTTATCTAATGGGAGAAAACGCTTCCAAAATGTTGTTGCAAACATTATTATTTCTTCATCTTGGATATCAATAACCCGAAATTTCTACTGTACATACTGTAATTGCAATATCCGCAATACTACACTTTTCCTGTTAATTGTTATTGTGCATGCAATTTTATGCAAACACTAGTGTTAAATTTTTTTAAATAAGTTTAGGAAATTTAACAGACGATCAAACTTAATCTTATTTCTCATTTAATTAAGACGAAAAATAATTATAGGAAATTTAATAGCCGATTGAAATTGGTCTATATTCTATTCTATGGGATCAATGGCATTTTAGTTTAATACAAATAATTCATTTTTTTTAGAAAAGATACTTCCTACACTATTTTCTAAATACGTAAAATTTAATAAATGATTACATGCAGTAACGAAAACAGGAAATAAAATGTAGGGCATAAAATGTAGCAAAACTGTAAACAGTATTTTTTTTTTAAATTACTAGCGACAAATTAAGATATTCAACAAATGATCAATAAATTCAGTCTTGTTTCTATTCTGGCATAACTTAATTATTTAAGACGAAGAAATAATTGAAATACGTTTTAATAAATTTTTGAAAGCTTTAGTAATTTTAACAGCTGCTGATCCATAATACTGTGGGGATTTTATTATTATATTTTCGCCCGTTTATTATTCGTCTATAAATCAAATTAATTCAATTTGTAATGTGTAGCCTATTCAAGGTCTAATTTGAATAGATGGCGAAACAGGAAGTGAGTGCATGTATCATAGCCTAGGTATACAAATCTGGAGGTATTGCACAATTATACGTTTAAGTGGAAATGCTATAGGCAGTGAAATTTTGGTATTATTAATTTTCTTACCCTGATAAACCTCCAAACAAGAATTTGGTCCCATTGGGGATAGTGATAGCCGCCTTTTCGGACATTTTCTTCTCATCGATTTGATCTGTTTTAATATTGGAAATGATGAAAGCAGCCTGCTGATCGAGTCTACCTAGTTAATGCGCCGTGGTAGCAATGCACTCTTCTTTTCTCTCGCTTCTAATCTGTGTCACTTCCAACGATTGAGAAAAATAGCGAATCAACACAATCCTATTTATAACCTAGGGAAAAAAAGCTCAAATCGGGATGCGAAAGACATTATAACCGGTATAGAAATTAAATACTTGAGTACTCGCATCAAGGTCAATTCAAAAACTTTTATTCCCAATAAAATGAAATGGTGTTAATTTTATATTTATGATTATTATTTTGTTTGGTTCAAAGATAGAAAAATTCCAGGAAAATAATTACTCATAAATAGTGGAATATTACCAAGAGATTTTATCAATAAATTTTTAAATTTTATCGCAAACTTATGGAAAAAAAAAATAGTTTTTCAACGTTTGATGTCGCCTGCTAAAATATTTATTTAAACAAATAAATAATTTTGAAATTTTTTATTTATTGATTTTAAAAGAAAAATCTCAAGTTTTTTTTCCCCCTTTAATAAAATGAATCTTTTTATAAAGCTTATCGGAGGTAAATAATAGGCTCAATATTTGACTCCAGATATCGATTTCATTTTGTTACGTAACAATGTAGAAATGATGTCATCATGCGCAAGATTTGCCGATTGTATAGGTTGACGAATTCAAACATTTTTTTACTATCTATGCTTTTATTTATTTTATCATTATTTATTTTCCTTTTTACATAAAAATAACAGTTTGATATTATATTAATTTATAACAAAATTTAATTTTTATTTTTTTATTAGCGGTTTTATTCGAAATACGGAAGAACTTTGTGGATGACGTCACATTGAGGTATGAACTCGAGTTTGAAGCAAAAAAATCTAGGCCATATAAATAACGAGCATTTGCCGTATTTTCTTTCTACGCAGCTGTCTCTTCAAGGTGAGTGGTGTGTTTCGTTTTTCCAATCTGAAAAGTAAAATTTAAATAAGGGTTGACTTTTAATTAATTTAAGTGTCATAAGTAGATCGTAGATTATGCTTGAAAATATTATTTCCAAAGTGGCGTTATGTAATATGATTATATTAATAATTATGAAGCTCGTTTTACTGTTTGAAATGAATGTGCCGGCCGATAACGGGAATATGAACGTTCGAATTTTTTTCTTAAATGTTTTTAAATACATAAGACCTGTCCACCTATGTCAAAAGATAAAAACGCTTTACGTCCTCCAATTTGTTTTTTTTTATATAAATTAATAGTTGGTGATACGAAGTGTTCTGCAGGCTTTTGGGTAAATGTCATAAATTTTGTCGGCCATTTGATCGATGCGAGAATCGATCGTGTTGCGTCACCATTGGCCTGGATTGCAACGTTCGAATTCCAAACTAATGTCATTTTATTAATTGCTTCAAAAACTTGTAGGACAGCCCTGATTAAATTTGCTTAATTAGTTTAATGGAACGAATATTTAGTATTTGTCTGTGGAAAAAATTCGCAATTAAATTGAAGGGCGCGTCAAGGTTGAAAAAGATATTCTGAGGAAGGTCACGTAAGGGTAAATGTCTGCTGGTCGCGTCAGTTTCTTTTTCCACGTTCAAAAAAAAAAAAAAGAGGGGAGGGGAAACCAGTTTATCTTATCTGGGAGCTAAAGTTAAATTTTGCTTTTTTTATATACGGTACCTGTAATCTTTAATTTGTGTCGTTCCTATTTTCAGTAAATTTACTCAGCAACGAAACAATTCTCTCCGCAACATGTCTAAAATCGGAATTAACGGGTAAAGCAAATGAAATTTTAATACGTAAGCAGTACGATACAATAATAATGTACTGATCGATTTTTTAAAAAAAATTTAGATTTGGCCGTATTGGTCGATTGGTTTTGAGAGCTGCACTTCACAAAGGTGCCGAAGTGGTAGCCATTAACGATCCATTCATCGATGTCCAGTATATGGCAAGCTCATTAATCATTATTTAATGGGTCTAGGTTTTAATAGGGAAAATAAATAATTTATTAAGGTGTACATGTTTAAATATGATTCTACTCATGGTCGTTTCAACGGTGATGTGCACGAAGAAGGTGGCATGTTGGTTGTCAACGGACATAAAATCCATGTTTTCCAAGAGTTAGTTGCTTTATAAAAAAAACGGATTTATTCCAAAATTAATCTTAGTTAACGTTAAAAAAAATTTCTTTTTAAAGAATGAAACCCACCAGTATTCCTTGGTCGAAAGCCGGAGCTGAAGTCGTCGTTGAGTCCACTGGTGTGTTCACCACTATCGATAAAGCCCAGGTATATTTTTATTTTTTGCGGGGGAGAAATTCAAGATACAGTATTTATTTTTAATTTGGATAGGCTCATTTCGAAGGTGGTGCGAAAAAGATCGTCATCTCGGCTCCATCAGCTGATGCTCCCATGTTCGTCATGGGCGTGAATCACGAGTCGTACGATCCATCGATGACAGTCGTGAGCAACGCATCGTGCACCACTAATTGCTTGGCTCCTTTGGCTAAAGTTGTGCATGACAACTTTGAAATCGTTGAAGGATTAATGACAACTGTTCACGCCATGACTGCCACTCAAAAAACTGTTGATGGACCAAGTTCTAAGGTATACATAATTACTATCGATCTGAGGTTTTCGGTGTAAATAATACTTACTAAAATTGTATTTGATTAAAAATATTAGTTGTGGCGTGATGGACGTGGAGCTAGTCAGAACATTATTCCAGCTTCAACCGGAGCTGCCAAAGCTGTCGGAAAAGTCATCCCTGACCTCAATGGGTAATTGATTACATTAATGAATTTCTTTTCGAAATAAAATAATTCTTATAATGGGATTTATTTTAATAATAGAAAGTTGACCGGTATGGCTTTCCGTGTTCCAGTTTCCGACGTTTCGGTTGTGGATTTAACTTGTCGCATTAAGAAAGAGGTGATCTATTTAAATGCATGAATAATATTGGCTTTATTAATTATTTAAATTAAATATTTTTTTATTAAGGCTTCCTACGATGAAATTAAAGCTGTCATTAAAGCTGCATCCGAAAGTGACCAATGGAAGGGAATTTTGGCTTATACTGAAGATGAAGTAAAATTTATTATAGTACATATTATTATTAGTTATACTAATTATGTTAAAATAGGTGGTTTCATCTGACTTTATTGGTGACAGTCACAGTTCGATCTTTGATGCCAAAGCCGGAATTTCTTTGAACAAGAATTTCGTGAAATTGGTGTCATGGTAATTAACATTCGAACGATTTTTTTTTTGATTTTTAGATTTTTATTCCTGTATATAATATATATTCTTATTAAAGGTATGACAACGAGTTTGGCTACAGCTGTCGTGTTGTGGATTTGATCCGTTACATTCAGAGCCGAGAGAAATAAGCGAAAAGTTAAATTTGAAATTCTCGATCACTCAAAAAGTTTTTCCAAGGTGAGGCGAGAAAAACGAAACCATTCACATATTTTCATTAATCTTCAATCGGTATCTAAAAACGTTAAAACAAAAGATAAGAAACCCAGTTCTAGTTGTCGTTAGTTTGAATTTGAAATATTTAATAATTCATGTGAAATTGTTGCTGACATTTACGAGCATTCGATTTTATTCAAAGAGGTATTTACTGTGTAACGTGAACCGGAGCTATGTGGAATGCCTAAAAAAAAAAATTAGTCGCCTTAGACATTTATGTCGTTAGTTCAATAAAACCGGCTTCACATTAAAAAAAAATTTTTTGAAATTCTTTATTTTTTTCTTAATTATAGTTTCATGTATTTAAATTTATTTTCGTTTTGAGAATTAATATTGTAGAATTGAATATCGGAGTTTTGCTGCCTTCGTTCAGGTTTTCAGTTAAATTTGGCTATAAAAAAGAAACTTCTATTAAAATATTTTAAGTTCTTAATTCTAATAATTTTTATTGTGAAGTTCATTGCATAAAGGTGAAGTGACAGAGGGGTGAGATTTACTAGAGATGCATGATGTGTATTTTGTTATCGGGTTAATCGGATAATAAACATTGTACAGTAGATAAATGTAGGTCAAAATCTTAATACAGTAGTTATGCAATTTTTTTAAGCTCACCCAGACCTCGTTTTGTACTCGTATCATTGGTACGTGATAAGTTTTAAAATCACAATTTTTATCAAAATAAGTCTAAATTAGCCTACAACTTGGGAAAAGAGTGGAATCTAACGTAGAAATGATGCAAGATGGGTGTAAAAAAAATATAGTTTGGCCATTTTAGTTTTTAAAATAACATTTTAAAGCAAAGTAACGCAAAGCTTTTATTTTGTAAATTGCAACTTTTGTGTCGCCCCGTAGCAAGGTTATTTGGCGGAAACTCCGTCTTTTGGGCGAAGTTTGCGCATGCGTGAGCATTTTCGGGGAAGTCTTTCGGTACGGTGACAGTTCGCGACCTTTTAACATTTTTTAGTCTGTAAAACAGATCGTTTAATTAGTTAATCCGTAATAGATTTAATAAACTAAATCTTTAAGTGTTAAACGGTGATAATAACAATTGTTTAATTCGGAGAAAAAAGTGTGTGGCAGAGAAGAGGAATGAAGCTACGGTTAAGCCTACCTACTATGAAATCGGCGTCTATGAAAAATAATGGCGGCGTTCGGATGGAACGAGCTGTGTGTGGGGAACAAGGTAAGCGTTTAAATCAGTAATTTTTATTATACTTACGTCGACGTTTGACGCAAATTCGTCTCGTTTCGTCGAACACTTGATCGGTTCCGCAATTCGGGGAAACAAAAACCGAAAACTGCACTTCACCTGTCGAGTTTATGTGATCGGGGTGCGTAATATTTTGCCATGCGGGATCTTCTTCGGTCACGTTCCACTCGTATTCAATAAGCGAATCGTCCACACGATCTATGGAAAATTCGTCATCGACGATGTCGGTAAAGTTCCAATTAACAATATCCTCCGACAAATCAAGTGCTAAAATATCTGGGCTCTCCTCTAGAAAGAAAACGGGCTCAGTTGTTACAGCGGGCTCTGTTACGAAGCGGGGGTTTTCATCCATTTTCGGCGGGGTCATGTTGTTTGGGTTTAAAACGCCGTAGTTTTCATTCTTTAAAGATATGGTCGAGTTGTTTGGGTTTAAAGCGCCGAAGTTTTCATTTTTTAATGAGATGGTCGAATTGTTTGGATTTAAGGCGCCGGAGTTTTCATTCTTTAACGCAGTGGTCGCATTTTTTGTGTTTTGGACCCCGAAGTTTTCATCTGTTTTCGAGGTGGTCGCGCTGTTATTCCAGGCAGCTTGGGATTTTTTCTCAGTGGTCGTGTTGTTGAAGGCAGCGCCGGATTTTTCCTCAGCTGTTGTTTGCGAGTTGGTCATTTTTACGTTGGTCTCGGTAACGTTATTCGTCTCTTTCTCGGTAACTACCGGTATGTCGGCTTCGGTTACCGAAGCTGAGGTGGTATTGAGGATGCATTTGGCATCAATTTTATTACATAGCAGAAGCATTGAGAAAGTACAAATGATGAAATTGAATTTATCCATATCTTTAAAAATGAAGAAAAAATTACATTATGAAAATTTAATTTTCAAGGGGAGGAAGGAGGGAATCGTTTTAAAAGATGAAGTTTCTTCTTTCACTTGAGTAAAAATTTAATTAATTGAGAAGGGACAATTATTATTGAGAATAATTGAAATTGCTTTGATTGAACCCTAGCAAAATTTGAAATTCTGTACAGTATGACACAAATTTTATCGTGTCGCGCATCTTTTAAAACCTCATAAAATAAAAAAAAAGATTTTTTAATACTAGAAATAGGGGGAAAAAACCCGATCATTTACGTATATATTTTTTTTATTTTAGCATTTTGTTAAAATTTTAGTTAAAAATAGGTAGTAATAAAATGCATGTTGTATAATTACTTGCGGTTTTTCCAAGTCGTTTTTCGATTTCAATGAATCGGCTGAGAGTTTTGTTGCGATGGGCGCGCGGAGGAGAATGGACGATGCTACGTCCGATATCCTTGGAAATGTGGTTGAATATTAGAATATTTTCCGGTTTTTTCTTCTCTTTATTCGACTTGTATTTTTCATGTTGATTTGGCGACCAATTAAAAAGCAAAGAAATCGTATTGATGCAAGAGCTGAAGCACGGTAGTACTTGGTTATTACATTTTGTTGTTTGGCGAGAAATGAATTAAGGTTATATTTGTATGAAATGACTCGCTATATTTAATTTATTATCATAAATTTGAGTATAAAAATCATAGATTTTTATAACAATGGTGTGCGAAAGTACATGTAATTCAGAACTTTTTTTTTTTTGGTAAAAAAAAAAAATGTGCGAAAGCTAATTTCGAGCCAGATATATTTTTTTTAGGTCACACTTTTATTAAGATCGAAAAAAAAGATGTTTTTTTTTTTTTAAAAAAAATTAATCGAGTCTGTAAAAGAAAAATCAGTCGTACTCGGACTGCAGATCCAGTTTTAGTCGTTGAAATTTTTTGGAAATTCTATTAGTTAAAGCATAAAAATTAAATTGTAGACAATTTTTTCAACTAAATTTATTGCATTGTTGAGCTTGAACTTACTGCGTATTGGAACGCAGAATCCTCGGACGGTATCATACACTTGACCGAGTGGACAGCGGCCAGGCTTATAGACGACTAATGGAGAGATTCCCAGCCAGTTTCCTAATCCTGAAAATGAGAATCGCGTTTGTTAGTGATAATAATTATTCGTTTCACGTTTAACAGGATTTCGTTGCCACCAGATAAATTAGATTCAATTTACCTTTAATATACAGTATATTAGTTTAAGACTTATTTTTGATTTTATAAACTGGTTTGAAGTTTTGATCTCGCGCACTGGAATTAAAGAGATTTCATTAAAATTAATTTTGTTTGAAGAATTTTAATATTGTTTAGTAAAACTTTAATGGCGACGTTTTCGTAGGTAGCGAGATAATAATTATTATTTATGCACATTTAATTAAATATTAGGCATAGAAAATTTGGCTTAATAATTGTAAACTTACTTCGCGATGGCTTGATGCAGGTGCCTCGGGACATATCGTAAACTCTTCCTGGTTTGCACATGTATTCAGGGTCGTTTTCATCAATTGGATAATCTTCGGCGCACTTTAAGCGCGTTTTCTGGGTCCTGGGATCCTTGTAAATGTAACATTTAGACAAAATCTGTTCAAATAGAAGCGCGAGAATTGCCAATTGCAAAATACGATGCAAACTCATTTTGGATTTTTTTTGTGTGTGTGTGTGTGTGCTAAAAACAGCGGTTTTTCTAATCTTATTATTGTAGTAGTTTCGATGAAGTTTTATTGGAAAAATGGCAAACTCGTAATAGCTTAAAAACATTATATTTATGCGATTCCGGAAAACGATGAAACCATTTCATTTGCATTTTACCATCATTGGATAATATTACAGTATAATTTATGAGTTTATTTAAGTCAATTCTTTTGTTTGAGCGCGATTATTTTTGGTTCTAATTACTACAATACTGTACATGTATAGTATTTTTTTTTTTGTTGTAAAAAAGAATTTTTATTGCTGCTATTGAAATACAGTAAAAACCGTTTATAGTGCGACCGCTTAAAGTGCGAAACCGCCTGTAGTGCGATTTTTGCTTGGTCCCTTGA